>JABAJZ010000072.1:0-27568 GCA_018857265.1 Termitomyces sp. T32_za158 | reverse complement strand
TCGAGATTAGAGTTGGAGGGAACGTAGAAAAACTTGACGGTGCAAAAACAATAACCTACACGTTCAGCGGATCGTGATTTCTCCTCTTTAGTAAGACTTCGAAGATGCGAATAAATACAGTGTTATCAACTCTAAGCCGTAGGATTCAGAGCAGCAAGACCCATGCTGATAATACACCAATCGCAAAAACTCCCCATGCAATGCATGACTCCTTCACGGACCTGGACCCAGGGACTGCGCCGCTGGCCTTCGTTTCTGCCGCAATTGTGGTTATAATTGTAGTTGCGGGACCAGTGAAGGTTGCAGTTAAAGATCCTATCCAGAGTTTATCGACACATATTATACTACTCTTCCCATCGAAAGCGCATTCGTCATCTTCGCCATGTCTGTCCGGAAAGTCTGCCGATGACTCGGTCTCGTAGTGTAAGTCGTAACGCGATGCGTCGGCCGCAAAAGTATCTGTACATGTCATTAGAAAACGGAAAAACAGGACTCCTATAGAGTACGACTTACAGGTCATGGTTACAGGCCCTGGAGTAATTGTTGCCGTCGAAGTAGCGGTCCCAAAGGTGGTACTAGGGTTAAACACGCCATCGGATCCAGTCTGAATCGGGTTCAATTGAACCACTTCACTAACTGCATACTCTTCCACGTAGGTCGTCATTCCATCCGCACCCGTGCCAATTGCGTGAAGGGTCGGAGAGATTGATGGTATGTAGACCGCTGGTGCTTGTGTTGTGGTGGCCAACGGGCCTTCAACAAAGGTGATGGTTGCTGCGAAAGTTACTATTATTGAAATTGAAGTGATCACTATGAGCATCCATTGCGCTGGACTACAAGTGAAGTATACTGACCCGCGAATAGTGCAGTTGCGGCAAAAATCGATGTGAACTTCATGTTGAGCAAAGCAAACACTTTCGTTGCTTGCTTGGTGGATTATGGGAAGAATTCAGTGGGAGAATCAAATAGTCCAACCTTTAAAGATTTGTATTGATCCGCTGTTCTTGACAGACGTGTAGAATCTGAGAGCGTTGCGCATGAACGTGTAACGTCAGCCCCAGATAAATACTGGACGTTGTGACCATTCCCTTTGGACAACAGAAAGCCAATTGCAATACACAGCGGTGCAAAGCAAGGGAATGGGTCCTCAAAACATACTTGGTAGCTTATGCTATAGAGGCGGCCTACCGCATGGTATATCATCTTCGCACTCAAGTCTTTGACACCAAAGTTCCGAGATTATCCCAATGCATTTTAAAGTAGCAATCGATGTACACAAGTCTGCGATTCTCCACTTGGAATCAGCAACGTCGATCACAGTTTGTTTCATAATGATAGAGTCTCCAACCTATTAATTCGGTCGCCCGAGGATGCGAGGACGCGTTTGCGTGTATGTAGAATTTACGTGGTGTTTTGCGTGAGAAATAAATGTAACAACATGCTCGCCGCAGGCACCTTGAGAACCAAAACTATCGCTTACCCTGCCTAAAATCTATTTGAAGCTACATGATCATATATACACCAGTGCAATATGTCGTTTGTACGAAAATTGCAGTTTTGGTAATACCAATGTGGGCCTTAGTACAGGGCGCAACAAGGCCGAAAAGAAGTGATATCACTCACCTTATCAGTTCACGTCGCAACCGAAGCTCTGCATCACGCAAAGGAGCGCATTGTCCGGCAAGATGACTATTGTTCGTACCCCCTCTTCCTCTATCATCAATGGGGACGGAGGGGGCACCGGCACCGAGGAACGTGATCAACCTTCCCAAGCCAGCCAACCCAGGAGTATCTGGAGTGGTTTGCATGACGCAGGCGCCGAGGGAGCATTCGGTCGGGCCTCCACGGCTGTCAGCGCAAGGCGACCCACAAGCGGTACTGCCTTCAGCAGCGCTGTGTCTACTGCTGCCGGATAAAGCGCTGGTGTGTCTCCCCATCCAGTCTGTCCAGCGGGTCTCACCCGTTTTGCCACCGGAGCCGCCGATGGAGCACGTCGTACTCCAATGAGGCTAGGGCGTCCTTCATAGGGTTCAGGGAGCGGGGAGGACTCCATTGTCGGGGCGGGTCCGCACGCGAGGCACCAAAAACTGTTGTCACGGGCGCAGCCCATCGTGGACGCCGCGAAAGGCGGCTGAGGTGACCCTCGTGCTGGGCCCCGTAGCGGTGGTGCTTCTCATCGTGGCAACGCCGGGCGCGTCTCCAGCAAGTGCTCACACGCTTCTTCTAGTTGGCTCAGAACGGTCGGCTGGAGCGAAGTCTGGCTTCGGTCACCAGACGACGAAAGTGATATAAAATGGCGGCTCAGATCATGCAGTAAGCTAAGACGAAGAACTGCTCAAGCCAGACGCGATTTCTCCTGCGCGCTGGTTGAGAGACAGCAGTTCACGGTCACACTCTTGTCACGCGTCGAATTACTTATGTCCCCTCGTCTCCTCTCCCCTTCCAAAGTGACGCCACATCTGAGTATGCGCCATGCCGGAACGATATTGGCCGCTCCCCAAGTGTGCCATGGAACGACAGAAAAAATGCCAATTGACAAAATAAATAAGTAACGATCAGCTGTTATAACACCAGGTATCCTCAACAATAATTAATAAGGTCTCATTATCATGTGGAAAGAGTCGTCGTCAAACGTTCCATCTTTCCGTGTGTTGCCTACGTGATGGCTGCGGATGTCTCCAGTTTCCAATGTCCACCGGGGTCGAGGCTGTTCGGAAGCTCATCGAAGGTTCGATGATTTCTGTGTCACTACGAGCCAGTGATCGAATCTTCTTTGAAGAGCTTGCTAATGGAGCCACCGCATCTGTAGCTTCTGTTGAATCCGTATCTCCGCAAGCATTCGCTATTGAAGCGCTGTCTCGAACGGATGACACCCATATATCATCATAGTCCCCCAAGGACTCTGACTCGCTGTCCACATCCATATGGAAGCCTTGCTGTTCCGCGCCGTACACCAAGTCTCTTTCCTTCAAAATAGCTTCTAGCTCCCGATCCGCGGTCTGCTCGAGCTTGATCTCCTGTTTTCTCGTGATCATCTTAGGGGTTTCTATCGAGAGAATGTGCCTTGTAATTCCGTCCTTTAGGAGGTGTGCGCCCGGTTTCTCTTCCTCGAATGATGCGTTCGGGGTGAAATATAGCGAGGATAAGGACGAGGATGAGGACGAGGACGAGGATGAGGTGCTGAAAGAGGTGTTGGCGGTGTAGTAGGATGAGGATGAAGAGGATCCACTTGAGCCCGAGCCCGCTGGTAAAAGAGGTTTGACCTGGGGGCTACGACCATTTAAAAGGTCTGGCTCTTCGTACATGGCTTGTTCCACTTCGGAGGTGTCGACCATCATAAAATCCTCGCTATCAAGAGACGTTGCCTGGCTGCGAATTATCATCATCGATTGGGAGCAGACGGATGGCTGGTACGTTTGTGTGGATTAAACAGGAGTCTCTATATCGACTCGTGCCAGAGCTGTAACCTTTATAGTCGTCATTTTCCCGCTTTGGCAAATGCCATGTCGAATATGGGTGATTCCCAATGTATGCTTTGGTTAAACTCAGATTTGCTTTGACCTTCGAAGCTTCAAACTTCAAGCTTCAAGGACGACGCCAATGCCCGAAGACCTCTGTCTCGCTTTGACATTCCTGTACCATATACCTTTAGGGCTTTGATTTCTTCAAACTGAATGCTTTGTTTGAGCTGAAGTAGCTTTGACCTTGTCAAGTAAAAGACATTGCAAGTACTATGCTGTCCCCTCGCGGCTACTTACTCCGGTTACTGCTCAATGAAGTAAATAGTGCTTCCTATGGATCCTATTCGCAAGACTGACATATTGGGCAAACCGATAAAATTTAGGCGATCTGTTCCATTTTCATTGGACGATGGTTTATGACGTCTAGTCAACAACAGGGTCATTCTCGGCGAAGTATTCATAACTGTCAGCGTTATGTATAGCTTTTGTCGCATTACTGATAGCGAGATCCCTGCACAAAGGTTGAGAGTACACATAATCCACCGCGCCGCCATTCCTTAAGAAGTGGGAGGACTTCTGGACGAGACTTCCAGCCTAATGATCATCGTTCAGGAGCCTGTTAGAATGGAAAGGTAAAAAGGTCCACCATAGATTCTTTTCCTTTAATAGGTAAAGTCCAGAAAGTGGGACACAAGTAGATGACACCAAATTCATCTGGAATTACGTACCCCCAGGATCCCTCCTGTGTGCATGTGCAATCGTACCTGAACGACGAGAAACTATAAAAGCTGCTGATACGCCTTGAATGATCTTTGACAATGTCGTGCCGCAAACTGTCATAGGCTCCAAACTAAGTGACATAGCGAGGGATTGGTCCAGTGTTGTCATGAAGGTATCTTGTTTCGAAATGTTTTCGCGAGTAATTTTATACAATGCCACGTCCATACATACTTGTAGGCGTTTTTAGCGTAGGACTCTGCGAGCTTGGTAGCTTCCACCAGTAAATTCTGTTGGGATAAAGAGCAATTGACGAAGGAAGGATGAAGATGATGAATGTGCTGGGCCCCGGTATTAAGCTGTCCTTCTCCGGCGTTCACAATGGTTGGCAGAGAAGGTTCATCGTATTTTTAGTACCAGGCCCTGACCGAAGCAAGATGATTATGAGCACGTTGGACAACACTGTGGCAACTAATTCACCGATTACTTTAGCTAAAGGGCTAGACATCGCCAAAACAGTGCTTGCCAGTGCGATCAGAACCGACATAGATGACAACAGAGAACCTAGTAACATGTCCTTGGGGAACATCTGTGGGTTGAGATAGCTGTGGGGTGGCAAGTGGTCGCTTTACATACGTGACGACGTGAGAAGTGCCCCCAGCCATCGAAACGTAATGAATGAGAAAGGAACACTATAAAAGCTTGCATTCGACATGTGGGTTAAGATTTGCCTAGAGGACTTCCTATCGGCCATTCTAAGTCCCACGATCGAGGCTAACTAAAGAGCGCGTCACTCTGGAGAATTTGGTTTGTTAGTAGAGCTCGTAGACAGTGCCATAGTAAGGCTACTGAGCGAGCGAGAACTTCATCTGCTTGAAGTATC
This sequence comes from Termitomyces sp. T32_za158, assembly GCA_018857265.1. Taxonomy (NCBI): domain Eukaryota; kingdom Fungi; phylum Basidiomycota; class Agaricomycetes; order Agaricales; family Lyophyllaceae; genus Termitomyces; species Termitomyces sp. T32_za158. The sequence continues at coordinate 22,507 of JABAJZ010000072.1, read as the reverse complement.
ATCAGCCAACGCTCAAGACATGAATCCACAGAGCCAGAGTATACTCTTGATTCAGGTGCCGCAAGTCAGTGCCTTTCTGGATTCTAAATCTGATGTCGTAGAACGGCTGCTCTAGAAATCGTTAAGCCACAGACCAGCCGTCATTTACCCCTTGATTGTCATTAGATCACTCAAAGATGGGATAAAGGCAAGTGACCGTGTTTCAACGCCGCCGTAGCTAGAGTCGCAATTGTCGAACTAGACGTAAACAGCTCCTACTTTCTTCTCTTTGTAAATCGCAACGGCACATCCGTCACTCCAAGGGTTAAAACCAAATGCGCATCCAGCACCCGCTTACGCCACGCTTCCTTGGTTTCCCCTTTCTCCAATAAAGGCTCCACTCTCCAGTCACGCAGAAGCATAGTAAGGAACGCTACAGCCTCAGTAGTGGCAAATTTGCGGCCAATACACGCCCGAGGTCCAATGCTGAAAGCAGAGAAGGCTTCCGATTCGCTCGAGACCTTGTACCATCGTGATGGTTTGTAATCTTCTGGCTTCTCAAAGTAGCGGGGATTATACTCTAAACATGGGATGCGATAAATACTTGTCGTGCAATAGTAGAAGAAAATGACTCACGAACGCCGACCATATCGACCATGACCTATAAAGAAATGGTCCAGTACAGATTTTAAGTACTTCAGATAAACAATATACCTGTACTCCCTTGGGAACAGGGAAAGGAGTTGTCCCTTCTTGGCCCAAGGGACTAGGAATCTGTAAAACAGTATCCTCCGCGGCTTCACGAATCATGATATGTCCAGCAGCTGTCAAGTCTCTCCATAAATCGAGCTCTAAGAATGTCAGACATATCACATACGGAACATTCGAAGAGCTTCGTAGAAGACAGCAAGAACCTTATTGAGGCTGTGGTAATCTTCGTATGCCTGCGAAAAGGTATCACCAACAACGTAACGCGTACGACATGGAAGAATCTCACAGGATCACGATCCCAGCCTATGACAGAGATAATTTGTTCCAGGACTTCTTCCTGGATATCTTGGTAAAGACCCAGGAAACCGAGAGTAGCGGCTAGAGTATGGGCAGTGGTTTCTGAACAGAAAGATCTGGATCAGGGCTCGTGCCAGATGAGGGATAGAGGATAAACGTACCATGACCAGCAAAAAGCATGATGTAAACATTTCCAATCTGAGGCGACCTTAGTAAACTGTCAAATCGTTCACAAATAGCACGCACCAATTCCTGATCGTCAAGCTGAAGCTTGCTCGTTTCTTCGTCTTCATTCGCCTTGACAAGCAGAGTAAACGCATCGTTACCGCCTGCTACACCTGAGTTCTGGCCGGAAATGTCAGCCCTACGCTCCGCTACTTGGTTACGCATGAATCCCATTAATTGACTATGAGCCTCTCGAACTGTCCTGAATCTACAAAGGTCAGGTTGAAATTGAGATTTTCAATATTTGATAATAGACTGCGGCTGACCTGCGGAAAGGCAATGAAAGCAGCCACTTTGGGGCGGCAATGGCTAGCATATGTGAATCTGCAACGATGCGTAACGCTTCTTGAACTGACATATTGCCATCGGGAGCGATTGGTGGCGCAGACCAGTTAAAAGAGAACCCAAAGCCACATTTCCCTATGATTAGCAGGGCTAGCTATATTGAACATTCAGCAATGATGGAAGCAGCGATAGATTATACGCGCACCTTGAAAGTCAGTCTCTGAATGACAGGCACATCTATTATAGTTTGCGAGGTCCAATTTTCAGCAGATATCATCTCGCGATATGTTGCTAAAGTCTCCGTCCATACCAGTTGATATCTGCCTGCTCATAAGTATTACTGAGTAGAGATAACAGATCCTTTGAATATACATACAGTTTGTTGTTGAAAGCTGGACCCATTATGCGACGATGCTTTCTCCATGTATCACCATCCGCTGCAACAAGATTCATACCCCACAGGCTGCATGAAAAGGAGATGAAACAAAAAACGTCTGCGTGGGAAGTGACATGACGTACAGTATAGCTCGACTGGCACTTTGAGGTTTTATAAAACTGCTTTTATGACCTCCTCCAGCAACCTGGCGCGCAACATCTAGGTTTGATGTATATATGCCAGGAATCCCTGAGATAAAAGGTACCATAGAGACATTTTCGCTTTGGTAATGCTTGTAGACTGGAAGAGGCTCAATCAAAAAAAGTTCTTCAGACTACGAACCAACAAGCAGCACGTACAGCTTAGTCGCCAAAGCCATGGAAAGCGAAGCCCAGGGTTCCACCAGTTTGTTGGGAATAATGCGCCAGGAGCAGCCAAAGGCTGAAACGGGACACGCATCCCAGGTAAGCCATTCACTGCCTAGATCAATAAATTGTATTGAAAACAATTCTAACTAGGAAAGGGCACTGAACGCACTGAAATACCATGGAGTAACTTCAAAACTCGCGACACAGCATATATTGCGAAGAGCGCAGATACCAGACCGACTTCATGGCCGAAGAACTGAAGTCTTACACTGGTCGAATAGCTAGAGAAGGAACGAGCTTTGTCGAGCAATACAAACGCCATACTGCCGTCGTCGATTGATCCTAAGTGTTTGTTATTGAAACTGAAGTTGGCGAGAAAAGACTCTCGTCAGCGGGCCGGCTGATCATCTGATTCATCGCATGCGTCAATTTTTCATAATTTACTTTCATCTACTGACGATAACAAGTAGCAGACAAAGAGGTCCATTGATTGACGCTATTGACTCTGGCGGGTACAGTTAGAACCTCTCGGACGTCACTCGTGCCTGCGTTACTGATCGCAGCTTCCGGTCACCGATTGATCACGAAGTTGGGACTCAAGGGCTTCTGGAGTGCTTTTTTTCAAACGAAATTTTTTGCTTTGCCGTAGGAACGGCCACTATAAAAATCCAATGCCCTTCGACAAAGTGTCTTACGAGACTATTTCTCCCTCAAGCCAAGTTGGAATAGGAGGGTATCATGTATTCATTTCCATACTAACTTCGAAGCCATGGGGCCATGCTGGGTTCAAAACCAAATGATTATTTTGTGCTATCGAGCGTATTATTTTTCCCATCTTGCCGCCAACTTCGACTCAAAAGGCACTCTACATACTCGGTTCTCACGAGGCTTTGTGAACTCATTCTCTCCGTGCTTTCCCAGTGCCATCATGCCATCATCTCAAAAGGAAAGCAATCTGGGCGATACTATGGAGCTTGAATTCAGAAGACACATCCTAAGCTTGTTATCGTGGTCTCCTAGCATGTTATTTGGTATCCTGAAAGACTTTCAATCACGATCATCTATTTTCAATGAATTTTATTGTATCACACAAAACACGTTCACCACAGACATCATCACCAACACTGTATCTAGGAACTAGCAATAACTTGAAAGTTCTTTACAACTCTTGGACCTTCTCTATCCGTGCACTTCCCAGCTGACTTAGAGGCCGACGTTGATAGGGGAGCAGCCGATAGTGACGAGACCACTCTGTTGTAAGTTGATAGTCAGTGGCTCCATTTTTGTGCAAGGCATACTTACGAAGGTGTTTCCAGTGCAGCAAACGGCTTGGCTATTGCTAAGTGGTATAAAGGCTAGATTAGATCCTGGGATAATTTTGCATTGGACTAGAGTTTCACCATTGGTCAGCTCCAACGATGGGAGTGCAAGACACTACATTCAAGGTCAACATTGAATCTACAGCGAAGATGTTCGCTACTCACAACCAACGTCGGCAGTGATGGAACCTAGATTGATGCCGAGGAGCCCAGAGAGTGTCTTGACAAGGGGATCGGTAACCTAGAAAAAGTGGTAAGAGCTACTTTGACCATAACTTGTGGCTGGCGCTTACTGAGGCGAGGCCTCCGTTGCAGCACTGTTCAGTGCCAGTATTGGCATTGCAGTTAACGGTAGGTTGTCCTTGTCCGTAAGTGCGAACGCCGACGCTGGCTGCAGAGGCGCAGAGAGCGAAGACGAGAGACAAGCAGAGAGAATTGGTGCGATAAAACATCTTGGAGAGTCGAGTGACTGAACTGTTATTCTTTGCCTCTATCTTGAGGCCTTTTATACCTTCGGGGATGCCGTTTGATTTCACGTCTTATACAGTTATTTGGTTAGGCTTCATACTGTACCCGATGGAGAGGACCCTGGCAAATTGTCAACAATGACAGAACGTGAGGATTTCGGGCTCTTTGAGATTCGTTAAGGAATCACTGATCTTCAAGTGTCATGCCCGTGGGGGCTCAGAGGCTCTTACTTGTCTTACAGCAAGAGTCTTCCTCGCCTTCGCCCCATGGACTAGCTTGTCCTATCTACCTTGGTGGTTGCTGTAAACACACAATGTCTTCTTCTATTCTACTTCAGAAACGTAATATCCACTTTTCAAAATTCGTTGATGTCAGAACGTTGTCGTCGGTCACGCCGTAAAATTGACGAGTTACGTGACCTGTGCCTTCGGCACAGGTTAGTGCGTTGTTCGTAAAATTGATGTTCTCTCTGCTTTGTCAACCTGATTGTGCTTCCAGAGCCACTCGTATAGATAACTCTAATTCTCTTTGCTATCAACTTCTGAGATTCCTCGATAAACTGGTTCTGAAGAACTTGAATGTCTGTTGTGTTTGATCCCAGTCTTGCTTGACGCATCCCATCTGTCTCTTCGCCTCGTGCTGTCGGATACAACAGATGGAACTCTTTGAAGACACTTTCTATCTCCTATAATCGTATACCTACTTTCCGTCATAGATAGGATAGGAAATTAATCGGTTCCCCTCGTTATCTGTCGAACCGCCCTATGACCTCGGAACAAATCAATTGAATCGAATTACTCTATTGCGTTGAGATAAGTCACTCCGAAAATAACCGGTCAATTGAATGTGCAAAGCAAAGAGGACGTGAAAGACGGCCTGAATGTCCACAGCAATTTCCTTTAGCTTCGGATTTCGGAACTTGCAAAAACCTGTTTCCGAGTTGTCCTGGCGGACTTCTCAGAGCCACACTCTATTTACTACGTGAGGGGCTCTGAGTCGTCGAGCGGCCTTCTCGAGTCGTCTCAATTGTCCCAGGGAAACCGTACTGCCAACTCTCAAATGGTTCCATATTCTTCCTTGAGGGGAAAGTCTACATATTTGGGGTGTGTTTGTTGGGCTCTAGGCTGACTTCGGCAAGGCTGTATTGAGCCTTGATCCAGGAGGAATCATCGTCCTGACACTTCCAGACGTCTTTCCTCTGTCGTGATCCGGCTACGTTATTATAGACCCGTTCTGTCGGATGGGCTGTCGTGCTATCGAGGATACTCATCATGTCTTCGCTATCACAACACCTGACAGGTGGCCGATCTTTTTATTGTATTTCTTGTTACAAAGGGTATGGTTTCTATCAATCTGCAGGGTCGAACAAGAGGAAAAGAGGAGGAGCAGGGCAAAGTCCATTGAGTTGACGTCCGTAAAAGTACACTAATTTTGCTTGGTCCGTGAATCAATCTAGGGTGAGGATTTTTCAAAAAGAAGCGGCGGTGACATTTATTCCACAGTGACAGATTTGGCCCTGTGAGAAGGCAAGTCAGAAGGTCATGCGCCAACGCCGTTGAGAAAGACGAAGAACACGTACAAGTTCCTTGGAAAGTCGACATCAAAACCATTTTTAACCGCCAAGTGATAACTGAGAAGTTGAAGTGGAATGATGTTTAAAATTCCCTGGAGGCAATCCGTGGTCTTGGGCACACGAATGGTCTTGGCACCAGCGGGAATACCATCGTCGCCTTCGTTGCAGAGAACAATGGGCTGTGCTTTGCGGGCCGTGATCTGAGCAAACGCAGACTGAACCTTGGGATATAAAGAGTCCTGGGTCATGATGATGATGACAGGCATATTTTCATCAATCAAAGCGAGGGGACCATGCTTCAACTCTCCTGCAAGAATGCCTTCAGAGTGCATATAACTGATTTCCTTGATCTTCAGAGCACCCTCGAGGCAAGTCGCGTGTCTGAGAATTAATCATATGTCAGGCAGCTAACAAGCACAAGGAACAATTCAACACACTGGTAACCTCTGCCCATGAGCAGGAGACTTTGCTTCGAAGACACGGTAGCAGCGAGTTCCTGAATGGATTGATCAAGCTCGAGAATCTTCTTAATCTGAGCAGGAAGGGCATGGAGACCATCGATGATCTGGTTGCGGCGTTCAGTGAAGGAAATGCGATCCTCGGAAAGTTGAAGAGCGATCATCAGAAGCGCGACATATTGAGAGGTATAAGCCTGATTTGATGAGGCTGGTTAGAAACAGTCGAAGAAATGATCGAGAGATATCTCAGCGGACCTTGGTAGAAGCGACACCGACTTCAGGACCAGCATTAATGTGGATACCACAGTGGGTCTCGCGAGAGATGGTCGAACCGACAGTGTTGACGACACCAACACAAAGGGCACCGCGCTCGAGACAGTATCTCAACGCCAAGATGGTGTCAGCAGTTTCTCCGCTCTGGCTCAGGAAGACACAGACATCATCACGGAAGATTGGGGTCTTACGATCTAAGAAGTCACTCGCCAGTTCAACGCTGACAGGAATCTCAGTAAGCTCTTCGAAGATCGCGCGAGTCGCTAGACATGAATGGTAGCTTGTACCGCAAGCGATGAACACGATACGACGGCCACGGCGAATGATGGGCAGATATGCGCGTAGACCACCAAGGGTGATCTTATTTCCATCAAAGTTGACGCGTCCACGCATCGTGTTGACAACGGATTCAGGTTGTTCGTAAATCTCTTTCTGCATGAAATGATCAAACTTGCCCTTCATGATCGCGGCCAGCTCCAGTTCAAGGGTCTCGATGTTCCTGGTGGTGGCAACCTGACCAGGGGTCACGTCGCCATCCTTGCGACGTAGACGGTGGATGTGAAGCTCGCCATCTGAAATGTGCGCAATGTCATCATCCTCGAGATAGAGAACGCGCTTAGTGTGCTCGATGATAGCAGCGGCATCAGACGCGATGAAGAACTCGATGGGCTGAGGAAGACCATCTTCTGACATGAATGCGCGCGATTGAGTGCGAAGTACTTTCGGGTTCGCCGAAGGGGGCGCGAGAAGCGCTGTTGGAGAGTTGGGTTGAACTAAAGGCCGCGATCAGCAAATCCATTCCCAGACGGCGCAGTGACTTACGACTATCCACCCTGGTATCGTTGCTATCCTGTCCAGCGAACTCAACATCGACAAAATCGACTTTAAGCTTCTTGTCTGTCTTCACTCCGATGAGAAGAGGAGAACCACGACGTGCGGTAACAACTTCATTAGGGAAATGTTTTGATTTGAAGACGAAAGCGAAAGATCCTTCAAGCTCCTTGAGAACAAGTTTGATCAGATCGGTGAAGGTCATGTACTTGTCAGTGCGAGAGTCATAGAGGTACTTGGTGAGAATGGCGACGGCCTCTGTATCCGTTTCAGACTCGAATTTGTAGCCCCTCTTCTGCAGGACCAGCCTGAGCTCAGCACTGTTGGTGACGATACCATTATGAACGACGCAAAACTCGCTGGAAGGGTCAGAACGTAGAGGATGACAGTTGACCTCTGAAGGGGGGCCATGGGTTGCCCATCTGGTGTGCGCGATAGATACTTGGGAAATCAAAGTCTTTTGAACATTAAGGGGAGAAGCAGCGATCTTCTTGCGCAGGCCCGCAACCTTGCCGACCTCTTTGAAGTAAACGACACCGCCGGACTTATCGCCATCGATACAGAGACCAGCTGAATCGTAACCACGGTATTCCTGGCGAGCAAGGCCGCTGCAAAGGACTTCAAGAACCTCCTGACGCGTCTGTCAATGACATAGGTTAGCACTGGCATTTAAAGGGGCAATAGGGGCAGATATTGTGTTCCAATAGTGATCATCACCATCGGAGGAGAGGATCATATTGAATGTGATATGATACGAACCTTTTCTCTCAAGTAACTGCAATATGCGAAAATTCCACACATGATATTCCAAGGGATCTGGAGGCATTGATCAGGTCGGGGATCTTGATAGATAGAATGAAGGGAAACACTGACCGAAATTGCAAGCTGAAAGGTAGAAAGCACGTTTAAGATGAGATGGGTTGAAAATGAGGATAAGCAGTCGGCTGGCCCATATATGGATGATGCCTACCAAACATGAACAAGCCCGCCGCACTGCTTTTTGTCAAACATGCTTTGACCCCTTTCCCCCCTTTCCACTTCTATGCATCAATATGGTTGATGGCACTACACTACACCATCATACGTCGGACTTAATTTTCATCATGTTGCCCGGATGTTGTGCGCTAAAATCTCTTATCCATAGAGCTCCCCTTAAACTCGTGAAACACTCCCTTTCTATGACAGCTGCGTCCGACACCTTGTATCGCTTGAGTTCGAGGCAGGAAGATCATCTTCATCGTCGGCTGTAGTTTTATCCTACAACTCTGAGGTGACGTTCGGTGACAGATGCCCGTGGCATCGGTGCTTCCAAGCCACCGCTCATTTCTGGTATCCAATCTCTGTTGTCAGGAATACATCCGACCTCCGGCGTAGCGGAATCGAAAGACCTTGAGGTTTATCAGCATCGCACACCAGCGAAGCAAGGGACCCTTTGTTCTGAAAGTCGAACGAGAGAAGGTTTCTGTCTGTCTTTATAACCTTGACGGTCTTTATGTCCCAACCTTGTTTCGCGCCCCGACCTTGAACCTCATGCATCATGCATCATGCCAACCATCTCACAACCCTTACCTGGAGGTACGCACATCTTCATCATAGCCGTACCACATCATTTCAAACGCCCCCGTAATATGTCTCGCCACTTTTTTGTTCCATGCATGCCGTCCACAACAGAAATACGACTCTTTTGATGAGATAGGCTAGCTGAATTACGCATTTATTCGACCGAAAAGTATAGCAAGCAGCATCTCTAGTGTACTTCGTGTTACCGATTGATAAGGCTATCGGTAGGGAGGCCCGCAGCTTATGGTATCTACAAGAACGTTCAGCTCCGTGGTACTTGTTCTCAAAGGACTTGGAACATCATGCGTTCGACATTTAATACTCCTAACTTCGTTACAACTGTCACGGATCAATTAGATATCATCCAATCTCGCAGTTCAGACAAGTGAAAATCATCGTCGAACTTTTTCCTGTTTATCCAGACTCAGTGCGCAGCCTCGAAGTTGCGGGATTGTCTTACATGAACTTGGAAGGAATCCAGAAAGTGAATAATCAACTCATAATCACATGTCATTACGTGTAACTTGATGACGTTTGGAATGTATCCTGTCACGGGTCTTGAGTTCTACGACAACTCCTCATTCCGGACCAGTAACAAGCTTAAGTGCAATAGAAAGGATGGGATTCCAGTGAGTTTTCACTTGAATTTGAATCGATATCCTTGTCAATCACATCAACATGGCTTAGTATCCAGGGACCGAGAATTACACGTGAGCGCGAACTGTTTAGGGTTTTCATGGGTGAACTTACGGGCTTCCCTTAGACACTCACAAACGCCGTACTATCATACCAGGGTAAGTTATGAGCATTCCTAGCTCTTCTATCAACTTGTTGATTGTTACTTCCTTGAATAGATTTCTTTATGTAACCTTTCATGGATTACGTCCTCGTTTCTCGATGCAACTGGGTCGACATGTCCACATCAATTGATATGCGTCGTCATGATCAGCATTTCGCATTTCTACCACAGTAGGTCAATGTAACACCCATTGCTGTCTCTAGCTGCTCAATTTTAAACCGTTGTTATCAGAAGATGACACATCTTATGCGAAGAAAGAGTTGACATAACCATTTTTTCCCCAAAGAACCTCTTCAGTGCATATGCGTTGCTATCGTATCTCTAGGATTAAAAGTATGGCATGCCAGTTTTCCCGATTTTTGTTAAGAACGTTGCAAGACTGCGACGCTGATATGAAGGAAATAGAGCAAGATTTACTGGAACCTTCGTCAAATACATGGCAATAAGTCAACAACTGTTGATGCTTTTAAATTCTATAATCATCCTCATTCGTTGTCGAACAAGAAGAGATTGTTGGTTTCTGGTTACGCCGGCGCCACTGTGAGCTAAGAAGGGGGGGGGGGGGGGAAAGTACGGGTGCATGTGCCGGTTCCCGTGTAGTTTCGTGAGGCATAATCTTCCTCCCTGACAGTGGAATACTTAAGGGAACAACGTGTCAATTCTTGCACTATTAAATCAAGGCCCATTGACCCTATGTCCGTTGAAGTGCTTTGAGACATAGTGATCAGAGTCCACAATCTAATACAAGGCTTTCAAAAGCCATTCCTCAATATCACTTCCCAGCCACTGCATGGGATGTCTAGTTTGTCAAGCCAATGTAAACGGCGCCTCGACCATTCAAAGTCACAAAATTGCTAACTTTAACAAACCGAACGACACAACACCACTTTCGTCTCCACCCTTAAGGCAACCTTAATCAGGGCATGCCTGCATTCTGACATAGGCGTATGGAAGAGGCGCTTCTCCCAGAAGAGATGGTGGCACAGAAGGTACGCCCGAACACGTGTGAGCAACCATGGCGAAGTATACGAGATCGAGGCACTATTATGCTTTGACGCTAGATCATCTCTTTTTGGGCCGTACAAAGTTTGATAATTCGCAATCAACATTTTCCAAGGTACGACATCTCCAGTATTTCATGCAACAAAATAGTGTTATATTATTTTACGAGGCGGGCGGAAGGATAAACACCTCCTAAAACATCACATAGAATAACCATGCAGAACAGATAGGAGATGCTGCCAATCTTGCTATGCCCCGTGATGACAATATCAGCGATTTCATTTGCCTTGTCAGGGCGTCAAACAGGACGGGCTGAACCTTCTGTATAACTTGAAGAAACCAGAGCGAGCCCAGTCCAAGTCCGAGTCGATGATGAGAAAGGCGTGCACTTCCAAGAATGAAGGTCACGCGGGGCAAGTTCCAAGGAAAAAGTCCCTGAGATAGCAAGAAGTTGACTGATGGGAAGATAGATATAGGATTGAGGCAGGAAGATGACCAACGTTTCCTGTCATCGTGTCATCGGTAATACATACTAAGTATGTTTCATTGATGGCGAAGTCGCCCTCAAGCGTAAACCAGGCTCAAAAGAAGGGTAACATTCCGCAAGATAAACGGAGTGATAGCCAACTCAGAAAACTTACCTGCAGTTTTGTGAGAACATATCCGTCAAAGAACAGATATCAATTACCTACTATCAACAGCTTTCAACGGACTTGGAGAATCAAACATCAGGAGACCCTTTGGTTGAGGAATGGGTGGCCAGAATTTTGGAAGTTTCTGACCTTTCTGGCGAATCCTCCTTGAATAGGGCTTTTGCGGGCCGTTGAAAACACCATTCAACTGTGAATGAGTGCTTACGTAAAAGTGGAAGATCTACGTCGAATTAAAATTTCCAAGTCTTGATGACGATCCAATACTTAACTGGAGTACTTACTACATAGTCGCTGTACTGCGCCACTTTGCCTCGTGGATGGATTCTTGGTGCACCCCTATAAACTCTTTTGCAACCCGAGTCGGATTTGTGCGACTCGGAGATTCTTTCATGATAAATTGTTGATGAGTTGTGTGGTGTTCGTGGAACCGAGGAGTCGTGCATGAGAAGGCGACCTCAACTCTGTGCCTGCTTATCTCTGAAAGGCCGGCTAGAACTCTTGGTACTTATGCATCATGCCTTGATCAACACATGACAGTGTTGAAGATCATTAGTGTTGGATTTGTTTGAAAAGTAGGTGCTCTGAAAGGCTTGTGGAGAGCTGATTTTGTTTCACCTCTCCTCCAGGTGATAGTCGCTAGGGTCGGCTGGACAATGAAGTTTATTTGGTGGTTCATGCGCACATGCTACTCTGTATTCTACTTCCCAAGAGAAGTCTGGATTTTGGAGTCCGAAACTCTTCCTCTTTACGTATGTCCTCGAAGGATTTAACGATCAATCGAAGCTTGTTGGGGCCGGACTCGATGGTAATTATGAGATTGTTGAGGGACGACCGTTCAGCGTATGTCGTGCCTCATATGTTTTGTTGGAATGAAATATGTTGCACATGTAATTGAGAGACGCCTTGGCCAGGTTAGGTCAATTACAACGTTGCAGTATAATTGACATACCATGCTAGTTGTCAAACCCCCGGATATAAGCTAAAAGAACCTCTTCGGAAGACTACTGTACTGCCCAGGGGTGACCTTAATTCTTGAATAAGCACGTCAATCAACAAAGCCGCATTTAATTTTTGGATCACCATAAGTACTTTCTGCCCCACCGCCCAGTTCAAGTATCATTCTGACGTTCGAAATGCCAGATTGGAAATCACCTCAGGAGCTTCAAAAGGAGGGAGAGGTATTTTCGAAATTTACGCATGCACTCTTGGGCCTCTACATGTACGCAGCCATATAAATTTTTCTTACACCTGTGCCGTATACTCGGTCTAACGATTGATAGATATGAATGGTTTATCTCTCTGGACTTTGAATGGCAATTCATCTCTGGCAAGAAACAGTTCCGGTGGCCCTTGGTAAATTTATTGTGCAAGAACATCTGTCCTTCACTTAGCGCGTCCTTAGATATTCTATTTTGCAGGCCGTTATTTACTATTGTCTGCCATGGTTGGAATGTGAGTCATGGACACTGATCAAAGCTCAAGCTTCGATCGAGGTTGAAACCGACGTTTTTCTTTTATAGCGCAATTTCTCTGGATACTACTACGTGCGTTTTTTCCCCTATCGTTCTCTCTTATAGTCAATCAGTATCCAGGAAAATAAACTGCCAAGCGTTGTATACCTTTACACAGGCAATTCTCTCAATCGTCTGTAGAAAATGCATCGGCTGAAAGTCAACCCATAGCTGGCAGGAAACTCGTCGGTAGGTTTGGCTAGCATCAATCTCTCGATACGAACGTACGTATCAAAGTAGTTTCCCGTTTTCCGTTCTGGCTAAAATTTGTCAAGCATGGCGGTGTGGTCGCGAGACAGATACATCATCGGCTTCCTCGTCATTCTCATTCTCGGACATTGGTCGCTCATTCTTCAAGGTAAAAGTAATTGTTGGAATAGATCCAAGGATGCTAATGCCGTTCACAGGAGTCAACCTGTCAGTGATTTGGGATTATGACCATGGTTGTGTGATTACTTGGACCAACAACAAAGTCCTTGCTGCCACCTTCGTCTATTCAATGTGCTTCGATCTCGTTGTTCTCGCGCTCAATGCATACAAGCTCCTTGACATTCATTCAAAAGACAAAGGGTTTATGTCAAGTCGAATTGCGAAGATGATTTTCGAAGATGGCCTTATCTACTTTGTCATTGCGTTCGTTTCCCATCCTGCATCCTTGTGTCATTTCAACCAACGCCTTTTAAACCAGGTTTGTAGCTAATTTGCTCGCGACAGTCTTCATGGTTTTGAATTTGAACCAAATAATGAGCATAATCTTCAATGTTCCTGCGGCTGTGGCCTCAACAGTGAGGCTCAACCAGAATGTTTGTGATTGTATTTGACTGCCCCACGCAGATAGTTGCTTGTCGTGTAGTTCGAAGGCTCACAAATTATAGCCATCGAGAAGTCCTGTAAGCGTCAGGTATTATTCTGCCTCGGACAAGCTCTCTGAATCGTGTTCAGCCACTCGTCCAGTTCCAATCCTGTTGTTGCCTTCCGTGGAGCACAAACTTTACCTCGTCACGCGACGTCGTTCAGCCCGAATGTTCCAACAAACGGAGTTCATGTGCAGGTCAGGACAGTATATTGTCGATTTTGACTCCGCGTTGACGGTATCTCTTAGATGGAAACTTTCACTCGAGAGGAAGATTATTTGAAACCTGAAATCAAGACCGTTAGTCGTCTTCGTGAAGATAGTGACACGGAACCTGACCTTGAATCGAAGGGTCGCTCTCTTTGAATGACATGGATGTTCCAAAATTGATCCATCAATACCTGGCAGCAATAATTGGAACCTTGGACATCTCGAGTCCGCAAAACGGATGTAAGCTGTATGTATCCCTACTTCTTTGTATAATCTGTTGTACTCTGCGTATCAGAGGAATAAATCAATATCTAGGAGGTATTTCCATGATGCATACACACATCCAATAGGTTGAATGCTTCTGGGTCCTGTGGCGATTTGGAACCCGCGACATATGTAGGCTCTTTGGAGTCTGACAAGGATTGTTTGTTCCTCAATTTCGATTGCCGACAATCAGTTACTGAATTTAGCCGCCCGCACAGCGGAGTTGGCTGGAGTCGACCGCCTTTTCTGCATGTACATATGTATAAGTCAGTATACATGTACATGTGGGTGACAAGCGCACTTCGCAGGGCACTGCTAGATTCTCGTGTACACAATAACTACCTACATAGTAATCTTCGAAACCATTTTCGAGGTGCCCGCGGATTTGATAATGATTTTATATGGACCAGATGAAATTTGTGAGTTCGCCGAGGTTTTGAACAATCCGGTAAATGGACAGAATGCCGTTTACCAGGATGTCAAAGACGTCAAGCATGTTCCAGGATCGATATTATTACCCCACTTTGTGATTGGCGATCTAGAAGACTCGTTATGAGTGGGTTAAGTACTTACATATACACATGTACGTCTCTGTATTGAATTCAAGGAAGATCTCTTGGTTCACAAGAACTGTTGAGTATTGGAAACATTATTGACCAGAAATGCAATATTGGATGGTTGCGTCGATTCAGGAAAGTGAGCTCGAAAGGAATTGAAGTCGAGAAAAAAGTTTTAGCCCATAGAAGACATACAAAAATATGTATGCTAGTGCTTCTTTGATATGTTCAACCCAGTCGAAAACGCCTAGGGAGCGCGGACGGAGCATTCAAGATGCGCTTGAGATGGGATAGAACCCAAGCACGTATGTCGGCAGCTCATTACAAACAAGGAAATTTCCCCTGATATCTGTCCGATAACTTAGGATTGATGACAGAACTGTCTCCTGCAGCTGAGCTTCGATAACACCAGGTCATGCCGTGTTTTCTGAAATCAATCTCCCTTGCAAATGTTTTGCGTACTTTGGGAAGGTGTTGTTCGCGGAGCAGCTGGAGTAATTTAATTCGGCGACATACATATGTGATCGTGTTGAACAAAGTATGTACCCTGGATGACAACTAGAAGCGAGATTGCCGTGCGCGTGAAATGAGGGTCATAGATTGCTGTGACATGTGTGACCACAAAACCATAACGAAGACCCCGCTCCTGTAGTGCTACCCTTGGTTTGTTTCGGGGAGCGAGATTTGCACTATACATGTATCCAGACTTTTCACACCCATGTCAACTAGGTATCACTTGACAAGAGCGACTTCGATTCAGCCTTACCCTTTCAAGTGTGCCGCATTTAAGTGAAGTGATTGTAAGCGGCTGGCATGGCCCAGGAAACTGCGTTGGATCTCGGAAAGATCCAGGGCCCAGGGGTGTGAAAGCATCGCCGAGTGTAGAGCCCTTTCCAATTCGAACGTCGAACAGCAGTACCTTTTTAGCCGAAAAGAGGCTTCTCAGGATGAAGCCCACTTTCACCGGATATAAACTTGGCAAGACCTCTCATCTGGATCCCTGGCCTTTCCCGTTCTCCTCGCTCTGGCTCTTCACACTCCCTTATCATTATGACCGATTGGAATTCAGCTGAAGAAATTCAAAAGGACGGTGGTAAGCCGACCAATTCGATTTTAACTGATAGAGGCCTCAGTCGCGTTTAACGCTTTTAGTCGCATTCACCAAATTCATACACTGTCTTCTCGGCTTGTACATGTATGCATCTATCTTCTCTCTGGTCTTGTCGCCATTTCTTGACGCGTTCTGTAGCTGGGAATGGTTTACATCGTTGAATTTTGATTGGCATTACATCAGTGGCAAGAAAACATTCCGATGGCCGATGGTATATTTTGATCACAGTTCTGTTTTCAGTGAATCATAAGGCTTACAGATATTTTATTTCTTGAACCGATATTGCCTATTGTTTGCGTTAATTGGAATGTACGGTCTTCATTGTCTTTAAAACTTCGGAGATACTCAGCCTTTCTTCAGCGCGATTGCCATGAATGTGACAACGTGAGGCATTTCCCATGTACCTCGTACCTAGGCGGAACTCTAAGACAGCGGGCAGGGAAATAAATTGTCAAGGACTCTACACATTCAATTCCGTAAGCAGCTCGTTTGGCGAACACTGCATTTATGCTTATCGGTGTTAGTGTTTTGGGAATGCTGCTCTTGGTCTTGCCAGTATTAATCTGTCACTGCGGACGTGAGTATATGCGCGTTCGACGTCCTGCCATTGGTTTTTTTCAACTTGATCCAGAATGGCGGTGTGGTCGCAAAAGTGGTACATAGTTATACCCCTAGTACTTGTGATTCTGGCCCACTGGTCTTTGCTCTTACATGGTACGTACTGTGCTTCATCCATGCTCGACAAGTCTGAGCTAGATCTTTCATATAGGAATCCTTCTTAAAGCTGTTTGGATTCCAGGACAGGGCTGTGTCATTGTGTCGACCGATAACAAGCTTCTTGCCATCACTTTTATCTACTCCATGGTATTTGACTTGACGGTGTTATGTCTCACTGCCTTCAAACTTCTTGCTGGACCTGGCAAAAGTTCGCGCCTCGTGTCTCTCATCTTTAAGGATGGTTTGATTTACTTTGCTATCGCGTGAGTCCCTTTTTAGCGTGTTTCATACTCGTTATGCTCAATAATCCTATAGTTTCTTAGCAAATTTGATTGCTACTGTAAGAATCTTCTACCAACTCTCTCCGAAGTAGTCAACCCACAGTTTCAAAGATATTCATGCTTCTTAATCTGAATGCGGTGATGTCGATTATCGCGAATGTCCCAGCTGCGATCGCTTCGACGGTTGGTCTTGATGTATTGAACGGGGTATAGCTTATTGAAAGAATTTATCAGATTGTCGCCTGTCGTGCTGTCCGTCGTTTGTCCAACTATCAAAATCAAGAAGCGGAGGTTTTCCCGTGAGCCTATCTACAATCATCTAGGATTTGACATTGGTGATAATCTTCATCAGATCAACCACGCGTGGTACAACATTAGCTTTCTTTTCAGGTGGAGGTGCCAGCTCGCGTCCCCCGAGAATTTCGAACAAGTTAAACACTGTGCCGGCCGAGGGAGTGCATGTCCATGTACGTGGTTCTCATTGGTGCAGCATTCCAAACCTGAGTAAACGCGAATAGATGGAGACATTCGAAAGTCCATCGGACAAATCCTTTGTTGAATACGATGCCGCTGGCAAGATAGTGAAGTCTGATAGCTACGACCATGAAGCACAAGTTATTAGCAACGAATTCAAACGCCCTCCCTATTAGATCCTTTATCGAATCCTTCGTTCTCGCCTTCTATGCTTCTTCAACAACAGGTCTTCAGCGCTCACTCGATCGATCAAGAACTCGGCTATCGCTTTGGACAGATACCAACCATACTTTCAGTTACCACTTTCTGGATCCATTTGTAACACCCTCGTCCTCAAGCACTCCTACTTTTATCAGAGCATCATTGCTGTCCTTCGAAGGTGGTTGTTTACATTTCACTCGTGGTTTCATACCCAAGATATCGTTTTCGTATTACTATAGACCGAGTGGCTTGCTCTCCATGCGTCGCGACCAAGAGTATAAATTCTGTGTAGTTTATAAGAAAATGTGGAGTAGTATCCCAGTAGAATTGAAACCAACTGTAATAAAACTAGATGCATTGAACAGCATCGAAGATTCCACAGTCTAACCCATTCCCATTCATGTTCATGTATCTGCTCATGCTGACGCGACTCCGGCATAGTCGGTATTTTCTCCGTCAGCTGCGCTGATCTTGTCATAGATTACAGTACCACAAATCCGATCTGTCATCGGTGATGATGAAGATACATACTTCCTGAGTGTCAGCTTCCAGAATCGGACCCAAGTATGGTTATTCTTGGCTTGTTGTTTTTTGAAAGAGAAAAGTTTGGACAGTATGTCTCGAAAGAGCCAGTGACCAGAAAAACTCATGTGGTTAGATTAAGTTAAAGTAAAATTTCATTCCCCCAATTTTTATGAGCGTGTAATGAGCGGGTGGGTTACTTCAGAGCAATGGAGTCACGTAGTTTACACGCTACTCACGAATGACCGCTTCCAAATGACGTTAGACACATGCCGAACGGATAGACGGTGGGACTACAGCGTCCAATCCAAAGTGATCAAAAAACATCATTGAGAGACACGAGGCTCCAAAAGTGAACTTCGAATCAGCGGAGCTTCTTAGAGGCCCAACAGAAACTCCGAGGCCTACGAAGGAGTTATTTTCGATTTCGTACCCACTCCAATGGGTTGCCAAAGAGAAAGTTTCACACACACTGTTCTTCATTCTAGCAAGGTTTGGAAGCAGGCTAGATTCACTTGTATGTAAGAGATCTGTGACAGGACTGTGGACAACAATGTATGAAGTTATGTCGGAAAGCCAAATTGACAACTCATTCTTTTGACTCCAACAATCTGCAGGTTTTCATCAAGTGTACTTCAGTATGTCCTGTGACTTTTGCA
Source organism: Termitomyces sp. T32_za158 (assembly GCA_018857265.1). Taxonomy (NCBI): domain Eukaryota; kingdom Fungi; phylum Basidiomycota; class Agaricomycetes; order Agaricales; family Lyophyllaceae; genus Termitomyces; species Termitomyces sp. T32_za158. The sequence continues at coordinate 3,970 of JABAJZ010000072.1, read as the reverse complement.
GCGCATGATTCGGGCTAGCAGCCGTTCGAGATGTTCAAGTTTCGTGCTCGCCGGCCTTTGCTAATACTTATACATCTCTGATATCTATCATCTTACGAGATGATAGGACTTGCAAAAGACCAGACGCCGAACGTAAAGTTTGGCAAGCAGACTCTATAGCCCTGCCTTATCCAGAAACAAAATGGGACAAGAATTGCGACGCGAAAACCAAAGACAAAAAAAACGTACAGCCTCGAAGCCTCACTTCCAGTAAGAACTACAGTCGGGAAACAAAGTGAGACTGGATCTAAGCCTTGGGTACTTGATCTGGTGGGGGTTGAACGTTAGACGCTCAACGTTAAGGCCTAAGGTTTGGGCCCTGGGGCCAAAGCCCACAACGAGCGACAACTTACGCCCATCGCCCGTGTCGAATTCATGGCCAACTGACTGCTATTGTGGATTATTTGTGTATCATCAACGTGTCCTGCTTACCAATACTTGTAAGGTACGTGATTTCCTTTGAGCAGGTGTCTATGGCTCCCAATGAGCACAAAAGCCCACGACGTTTGCTTTCTTTTGACGTTCTGAGCCGGCCTTCTTCTGCACTCGACACCTCCAAATTTCGTTCTTCACCCTCTAACCCTCAGTTTACTACTTTACAACAACACGTTTCGGGTGAAGAAATTACAACCGAAACTCCAAAATCACAGGAGATATGGACAGGTCCTGCTTTATCTGAACCTCCTCCAATGTCTGATCGAAGCTCTTCAGAAGCGTCGAGTCTTAATCCTGAACGAAAGCGGAAACTAGTACCTCTGAGGTCGACTTCTTCCGACGAAACCGTTGCGTCATTATCTCGCAACCGTTGGGAACAGTTGCGACAACATGTGCTTCCCGTTTCTAATCGTTCACATACATCACCAACACTAGTTTTGCCTTCAGGAGATCCTCAAACGCCTCTTCCATCATTCAAGACTTCATTACAGAAACCTTCTCGGTTGGCACTTTTGGGCTTTCGGCATGTCGTAGAGCATGTCAAAGAAGCGGACGAAACTCGTAAAGTTTCTCAAGAGTTTGAGAAAGTTTGCTGGTCCATAAGGATGGCCGATCCGCAAAAATTTAGAACCGATCTGAACATAACTGCTTCCTCTTCGCATCGAACGTTGCCGTCTAACACCTCTCTCGCATCAGATGGTACTTCGGTCGTGGAAAGACACTCACACGTGCAGACAGAGCATGACTTACGTCGCCCCCAGTCTGTTCAGTCCCTGAAGACTTATCGTATCCCTCTCACCGTAAAACCGCTCTATCAGCTGTTGTTACATCATTCCACTCCTTCGATGGAGAGAACAGCAACTTCCGTGATCCTGCCTCACGAATCCCTCGTTTTGTCCACACTTATGAGCCCATTTTTGTCGACGGAGGAAAGCCAACGATTGGATGAGGAGAGGTGGAATGCGATTGAAGCATTCGAAATTATCATGCGGTCTTGGGCACCGGATAACGAGGTAACTTTCAATTACAATCCTTTTGTCCCCTCTGTTTAAGAAATATTACTCTAGGGAAAGGGCGTTGAGCGTTTTCTATGGTGCTGTAAGGCGGCAACCATTCCTCCTGGAGCAATGCGAACACGTATTCTGAGCATTCTTTGGGGACTCATCATACCTGGTGACAATAACTACGTCATATCTACACCGGAATGCTTTCAAACACTTGCTCGAGGTCTCTTCTCCCTCCTTCCCCAGCTCCAGCCCTTATCCAGCTCCCTGATCGCACATGAAGAAATACCTTTTCTGATGGATGTGATTTCACAAGTTCGCGACGGTTGTTGTGGTGAACTCGAGGCTCATGTTCTTCAGGAGGAGTACGGTGCAAATTTTTCCGAGAAAGATGACAAGGACCTGATTCGAGAGGTCATACTTCTTGAAGCCTTATCACGGTGCTTGGAAGATTGCCCGAATAACAGTCGAGTATGGTTGTTACAGTACGTTGAGCACTACTGGATCAGAGGCCCGGCAGAAACAAAGTTTACACCTTTACTTTTGGCAATATATACTCGCACTCTCGACACCCTTAGTCGTGCTTTACTTGATATTCTTTTCGTGCCTCTAGACCAGGGGGCATCATTAGAAGGAGCTCAACATGTTGCACGACTTGTTCAAAGTAGACTTATCCCCGACATAGAATTGCTGGGCAATGCTGTCAAGCCGGAAGCGAAGATGAACATTGTCAAAGTTGTTCTCGAACTTAGTTGTATGGACAGGGCCATAGAACCGGTACAATGGGGACTATCGTTACTACATACTTGGTACCGTGGGCCTTCGGTTTGGAGGTCTCATCTCGATTTGACCCTTCAAGAAATTGCGAGTACCCCATTCTCCGTCTCCCATGTACATGTTGATACATTGTATGGTTTAGATATCCAAGAGTACCTGGTCAAGTGTGATCTTCAAACTTTCAACTCTGATCAGACTTCTTCCTGACGAAGTCAGAAAGCCCATGGTGACTCATGTATTGCCGCTCTTGTGTGACGTGAGTTCATCATCATCCAACTGTCTACGTTCATTCACTCGACAATAGAGACTTGTCGATGGACCGCCTCCATTCCCCTGCATTGCATTGACCAATCTCCTCGACACTGTCGCACGGTTATATCCTCAGATATTCTACAAACCACTCTTCTTATGCGCGGCTTCATCAAAAGAATTCAGCATCATCAACTACCTTTGTGTGATTGGGATAGTCTCCAGATTTCTTCCAGACTTCTGGATACGCGATGCAGAAATGGTATCCGTAGCATTGATGAGTGAGGGCGGTCATAAAGCCTCAAAAAAGGAACATAAGACGCAGATGAGGACGCGACCCGGCCAAACTGTCGTAATGCTGGAGTTAATTGCATTCATACAAAGTGCACGGCATGAGAAAGAGGCGTCTTCCGTCAGTTTTCTTTTTGCCTGCATCAAGCATCATTACAATCAGACTGACTCAAGTCCCGATGCTCTTTCTTCTCAGTACCCTGATAGTTCGCGAGCTGAGACGTGCAAGTTTATTGCAGCTTTGGAAGCACGTCTTACTATCCTGCTGGAGGCCAGAGTGAGCTTCACCCTTATCTTGACAATTCGCGCATATAATAGTTTTAGGAACGCACAAATTCATTGACTGCGTCCCAACGCCTGCTCTTTTGTGTCCTGCTTAGGGAGATGAGGCTGTTAACTCGTTCTCTAAATCCGTGAGTGAATTTTTTATCACCAAATTTGCCTCCATACCCTAAGTCATGTTTTCAGCACTCCTTGGCTTGTTCAAACTCTTAATTGGTGTATAGCCCTCTTTACAGACGATGGGCTTGATGCAGAGGAAGAAGAAAAGCGTACATTTGACATGATACAGGGATTGTACTCGGCTGCACAAGATGGTGTCCAGTCCATGACTCAGGTAACTTTGTTCTTTGTGCTATGAGCTGCTCAATCAAGTCGTCCTCCAGCGTCGAAGTACAATGGTTCTCTCGAAGTCGCTTCAAAAGCCGCAATCAGCCGATGATCAGCCTTCGAAGACCTTGACCGACGTGGTGGCCATGTTTATCCAGAGGCAGTCTTTGTTAACTTCAATCTCAAAGGGATTTGTGAGGAAGGCCATGAAACTGTTAGTCACGATGTCAACGCTGCTGACTCCAGCTGAATATCGTCGTCTCTGCCCATACCTTTGGGATCTACTTCGAAATGATGGAGACGCTTCTTTGACCGCTGCGGTATATGCTTCTAATCTTCTGTGCTCAGTAATAATCTAATCTCTATAGGCGTGTTTTCTTTTAATGCAATGTGCTGAAAAGACCCCTCTGGACCTTTCGGCTGTCATAGAAGTCGATTTACAAAGGTAGAATGCTTTCCTTAATGTTCAGAGCGTCCCTTGACAATTTATATAGCTCTAATGATGCCACGAAGCTGAATGCCATATGCAAGATTGGTATTCTCTTCAATTGGCGGTATCAAATCAT
>JABAJZ010000071.1:0-32295 GCA_018857265.1 Termitomyces sp. T32_za158 | reverse complement strand
TGGGGGACAAAGGGTATGCCATTATCATAGACAGTCAGAACCTCACTGACGGAAATCCAGCTTCCGGAGGTAGATATGCAGCGATTGCTGCACTGACTAACATCCCGGCAACTTTATTTGGTGCATTCCTCTACGAAATCTTCCTCACGGATTCAGATAGAGGTTTGCCTTTTCCTTCTCTTTCCAGATCCCTCTGACTCTTTGTTGTACAAGTTGTTCCCCCGGTGTCTCTAGAATATGGAATCGTACTCGCTAATCATAGAAGACTTCAAAAGGCTGAGGCAAAAGCTCATCGGCGAAGCAGACAGAGCATTATAGAGTTTCAGCAGACTATGGATTTACCACCGCCGGTAGCAGAAGATAAAGACAAGCCTAATGGAATTCACTATGTAGCATGATTTCAGGCCCTCTTATCGTACTGTTTTGTGTCAGCTTGCACAGGCCGCTTTACAAGGAGTAACTGGAAGAATGACTGGGTTGCACGCACGTTAGATATAGCACACTTCTGCATCACGACATATTTATAAAGTTGTTCGGTTTCTTCTTTGGTTCCTTAACCCGTGTATATAATCAGTTTTGCGTTACCCGTTGTTCTTGAACAATCCTGCAATATCTCTCCCTATTTTAGTTCGTTACTGACATATTTTGAGCACGATTCGAGAAATAATTATGTAAATATTTGGATGTGCCAAATGAGTACTGAATGACGTTGAACATCGATGGTTGTCCTCCATTTTTGGACTTTTGCGATCTGCTTCTTTTCCTTATCTCCCATTCAGCCTAGAGCCTAGTTGAGGAGGTCTGCCATAGGCTAGCTGGCGGTTTTCATTTGGAATGTCTATCATACAAATAGTTCATCACCGTCTGTCGCATGGCACAAGCATTATACATAAGCAAGCATGTCCGCTGCCATAAAGCACACATAATGCCTCATGTTCTAGAAGTCTAAAAAAGGACCTAATAGCTTCCGCGTGGTTTAGTATGTCAGTCAGGCTTAACTCACTCGGTCATGAGTAGCCTCGCTTCTTTCCTACTCCCTCTGGGATTCATCTTGCTCTACCAGGCTACTAGTATCCACAACGGACGCAGAGGAGGAATCTTTGTAACTGGGCAACAATGTCACCTCAAACTACATCCCAAAAGTTCTGTCTCTCCTTCAAATGTGCCAGACTCTTCAGCTAGTAGTACCAGCATGTCTTTCGCATCCAAGACTGTGACATCCGGCGTTGTGGTGCCTACTATAACATCGACACCTCCATTTGATTACAGCAATGACAAAATCAGAGGCGTAAATCTGTATGGCGAGCTGTCTTTCGTTTGGATTTCTTATTTGTGCTTAGTCGTCATTTATATGTTTAGAGGTGGATGGCTTGTTCTGGAGGTAGATTCAAAATGAAGTTCGGAACATCAGCGAGGGTCCCCTGACACAATTACTCCAATAGCCATGGATTACTCCGAGTGTGTTCGAGGACACAGGGAATGATGCTGTAATAGACGAATATACAATGGGACAACTCCTGGGTCAAGAAACTGCTTTGAAAATCCTCCAGCAGCACTGGGACACTGTATGTCACAGTATCTTCTGCTTCTTACATGTCCTGAAGGTAAGCCACAGTGGATAACAGAGGATGATTTTGTAGCTATCAAGACGGCAGGATTGAATCACGTTCGGTTAGTTTATCACTTGACAGACGTGAAACGATTGACCAACGAGACTTTAGAATACCTTTAGGTTACTGGTCTGTGCCACTTACGTCCTCTGACACCAATGGTTCAACCAGTGTTGCGCCATATACACCAGGAGCATGGCCATACCTCTTGAAAGGGCTCAGTTGGGCAAATAAACATTCGATAAACGTCATTCTAGATATCCATGGTGCCCCAGGATCCCAGAATGGGTATGATAACTCTGGTCAACGTATATCTGATCCTGTATGGGCCTTAAATCCTGCCAATGTGTCTCGAACAATCGACACACTTCGATTCATCGTGGAAAATCTGGGAGGATCGGTGAGCGTCATTGAGTTGCTCAACGAACCTGCTGGTTTCCGTGGAGACAATTGGGCGCAGACTATAAGACAGTTCTGGTCAGATGGGTATGATGCTGTACGACAAGCTGGAGGTGCAGGAATTAAGGTTATGATTGGAGATGCATTTCTTGGTGTTGAGGTGTATCACTTTTCTTTCAAAGTGTACATGAACCATGCGCTGATTAGCGAGTGTAGAGCTGGTCTGATTTCCTGACGTATCCAAGAGCTCAAGGGGTCATCATGGATAATGTATGACTCACGATTTCCGAAGCCTTCCAGTCTCTGATTTCACTCTCAAGCACGAATATCAGATATTTAGTGACCCTGAACTCGATCGTTCAATGGACGAGCATATCGAAGTTAGTCTTTTTCTGAAGACTCTGAATTATCCTTATGTGATTCATAGTTCGCCTGCACATATGCAAAAAGCCTGTTTACCTACCAATCCTCTAATATCTGGACAATAATAGGCGAATGGTCTACTGCAATGACTGATTGCGCCCAATGGCTTAATGGCAGAGGGGTTGGCGCGCGCTGGGATGGTACCTTGTCTTCTACTAACTCTCAATACCATGGGTCATGCACAAACTACACCGGCAGCTACCAAGGGTTCTCCGACTCGTATAAATCCTTCCTGAGGAAGTGAGTGATGTCTCGTGACTACATGGGATCGTGCTGAGCCGATTCAGATATTGGGAAGTGCAAGTTGGGATAGGAGAAAATATAACTGGATGGGTGTATTGGACCTGGAAGGTATGTCTTTAAGAGTAATTGTTCCAGGCCCTAAAGCATATGACATTCTTACCCAGGCGGAGAATGCCGATGAATGGAGCTATCAAATGGGCCTTCAAGGTGGATGGATCCCTGAAGATCCTGGAGATCGCCAATACCCTGGACTGTGTACTTAGATAGATAGAATTTGCTACCCCTTCGAGCTCTCCTCTAGATAGAGACTCTGCGCACACAAGGATTTTACTACCGTAGGAACATTTTCTCTTCCACTGTATTGAATAGACTGGTTCGGTCAAGACAGCTGATCTATAATATCATTGACCGGACATGCAACTGGTGTTTGAAATTGCGGTAATCATCGACCCGATTATAATTCTTGAGTTCCTATTCCATTCGCAACAAGACCTTCCCAAGCTTTCCATGGCTCTTGCACGCGGTTGATGTATTACGTGATACAGATCACGTGCTAATTTTTTTCCAGAGGAGGAAAGCGTCATATGTAGTCTCGTTTGCACTGTGAATACTACGTCCAGAGCATCTGTAATGCTGCGTACAATGTTGGTCATCTTACCCTCTCTGTCGGCGATTGCTGACATTGCTATCGTAGAAAACCAAAAAATGCTCGTTCAAAACGCGCTATGGATGCTCGTCTTCCGAAGGAAGTTGAAGATCCTCGAACAACAATCTTTGTGAAGGGAACACATACAGGAGAGACGATCAATGCTGTCATGAAAGACTTAGTACGCATAGATTCGGTTATACTTCGCAAGTGCACGACGCTTAAACGGAACCTAGATGGCTTTGAAACGGCCCCATGCGATATCTTTTTCGAAGAAAAATCCTATTTACCCTTTCGATTCTAACACAACGTCAATCTCATCCCTTGAGTTCTGGGCTGTCAAAAACGATGCTTCACTATTCGTCATTGGCCAAAGTACAAAAAAGAGGCCGAATGGATTAAGTTTTGTTCGGATGTTCGACAACCAGGTCCTTGACATGATGGAGGTTGGTGTTGATAACTGGGCCGGATTGGATGACTTCAAGGTATGTTATTCCTAGTTTCTGAAGCCGATTCATCTGCTTACTTCTTGCCAGACACCAAAATCAACGCCAGGTCATAAACCGCTCATGCACTTTGCCTCCGAGCTTTTTGATACCCACCCCCGCTATATTCAAGCAAAATCTATGCTAATGGACTTTTTCAATGGCGAAGCAGTTGATTCAATATGTCTCACCGGCCTCGAGCATGTTATCAGCGTAAGTTGTGCGCCTACGCCTGCTTCGCTCAATAGTGCCACGGTGATCACACAACCTAATCAACACCCCTCGGCTCCTGAGGACACTTCTCCCCTTCCGAAACTTCACATTCGCACATATACGACGCGTCTGCTAAGTTCCGGCACACGGATCCCGCGTGTCGAGTTGACACCGATGGGGCCAAATTTTGATCTATCTCTGCGTCGTCATAAGGCTGCAGATCCAGATCTTCTGAAGCAGGCATTGAAACGACCGAAATTGAAGAAAGTCGACATTGAAAGTGGGTTAGGAAAGAAGCGGAAGAACATGGAGGTGGACGAAATGGGCGACTTGAGAGGACGCGTCCACATTGCGAAGCAAGATCTGAACAAGCTGCAGACCAGAAAGATGAAAGGTCTCAAGGCAGGTGATTTAGACGAGGACAAGGATGGAGAGGACGAATCCAACGATGTGCCACGTAAAAAGCGAAGAAAGGAGGCGTAGTCTTCGGACTTGATTTCTACCTCGATGTTATCATTTTGCTTTCATATCCGGCAGCCTACAGTCGATGGCGGATGTGACGAAAAACAAATAAATACCATTCGCAGTGTGACCTGAGCTGCTCCTTATCGGTGTTGAACGAGGCCAGATGAAGAGCGTCCCTCATTTGCTATACTCGTGTAAGTAGTGCTACAAGTGTTACGCAGCATAGAACGTGGTCGTGGCCTACAACATATGTTCAGGTTGCTTGTACACGTGCACACCTCATCATTCCAACCATGCATATGGCCTGAAAGTAAGCCGTCACACCAATGTCATCATCTATGGTGACGGGGTGGGTGCCAGGTCCCCAACCACCTCTCAAAATTTTGGTGCTGGTTCGTTTGATCTCTTCCGCCCCTCGAGGTTATTCGCATGCCTTGTATCGGGAGCGCGAGGCGCGTCTTCAACTTTTTTGCAATTTCAAACTCGCTGCCTTTGCGCCGTCCTGACTTCTCGCTACGTTCGTTAAACTCTTTCTTTCTGAGCTCAATCAGTAACCCGACCCGTTGGCCTGCACGGCGCGCGTTCTCACACACGGCGCATTCTCATGACAACCTTTTCGACTACACGTCAGGGCGGTGGCTGTAAGTCTCATACATGTTGTTCTATGGCGTATATGTCTAACCCGTAATCTAAACACGTTCAGAATGAACGAGGCTCTTCGCTACGCAGAGCGCAGACGTGTCTTCAACGTCCAAGCGTTATGTCAACTTGCTGCGGAGTCCGTCGGTCGGAGTCCTGGTGATGTCATAAACTTCGTGAAACTCGCCGAGGGTGGGCTGAACCGCACCTTCCTGATCACCATGCGCGATGGCTTCAAAATGGTGGCGCGTATTCCGTATCCGGTTATCGTTCCCAAGAACTCGCTGTCGCTAGTGAAGTGGCCACTATGGACTTTCTCCGTTCCTCTGGGCTGCCTGTGCCCGAGGTATATGGATATTCGCCTGCCTCGGACAACGCGGCAGAGACCGAGTATATCTTTATGGAATTTGTCGAAGGCACTGATTTAAGCGACGTGTGGTCTGACCTAGGGGAATCGGAAATCAATTCAGTCTTGTGCGAACTTGCTCAACTCGAGTCGAAGATGATGTCGATTGCTTTTCCAGCTGGTGGAAGCCTGTACTATGCAAAAGACCTGGAGAAGATGACCGGGAGACCGGGTATCCTGCTAGAGGACGGGCGCTTCTGCGTCGGTCCAGATACAAGACCGTCTCTTTGGTATGGCAGGAGATCACAGCTCGACGTAGATCGGGGACCATGTAGGTTACTCCCTGCCTGTTTTCTATGACTCCCTTAAACTAACTAATTACTATAGATGAAAGCGCCGAAACAACGCTCGTCAAAGGAGCCCACAAGGAACTTGCTTATCTGCAGCGGTTTGGTCAACCGCTGTTGCCGTTCCAACGACTAAGGAGGGAAAGTTACAAGTACGAGGAGCAGTCACCGTTGGATCATGTCAAGAACATAGACCGCTATCTTCGTATTGCGTCATCACTCGTCCCCAGGGACCCAGCCCTCTGTCATTTCTGCATCAGTCATCCAGACCTCCAGCAGGGCAACATCTTTGTCTCCAAGTCATCCGGTTCTAAATGGAAAATCGTCGGCCTGATAGACTGGCAACATGCCTCGATCCTACCGCTGTTTCTCCTTGCCCGTGTACCCAAACGTTTTCAGAACTTTGGCGATCCTATCCCGCAATCTATGACGCAGCCTTCGCTACCGGAGAATATGGACGACTTAGACGAAACCAAGCAAAGTCAAGCGAAGGAACTTTACCGTTGCCGCATCATTCATTATCACTACATCAAGAACACCGAAGAGCACAACAAGCTCCATTACGCGGCATTGACGGACCCCGTGGGCATGCTCCGTCGCCGCCTCTTCGCCTACGCCAGTGACCCGTGGGAGGGCGAGACTCTCGCGCTGAAAGTTGCGCTGATAGAAGCAACCAAGTACTGGAAGACGTTTACAAGGGCAGACGCACCGTGCCCAGTCGTGTTCGACGCTGAGGACGTACGCAAGACGATGAAGTTGGATGAAGAACAGACAGAAGCGGACGAGATACTGCAGTTTTTGCAGAGCATCATCGGCTTTGGACCGGAAGGCTGGGTGACCAACGAGCACTACGAGACGGCCATGGAACACAACAAGCTATTTAAGGAAGCAGCGTTGGCGAGGGCCGAGTCGGAGAAGCAAAGGGATGGAATTATGGAGCACTGGTTCTTGGACGACATGGACGAAGAGAAATATATGTAATAAACTAATATTTTGTGGTGTTCACTGCTGGCAGGACGGTATGTGCTTCCTGATCGAACTGAAGGAGGCAGTGGGTATCCTAGCAATACGGAACGCACCTCTTCTGGAGCATGAGATCCAGATCAGGCCCAGTTCAGGACTCTAGAATTGGAAGGGCGATTGCCTGAGCAGTGAATAGGTTATGAAATGTTGAGTTCGAGAGGTTGGGTTCGAGCGATTTCAAGTCTGATGGTTTCATTGTTGTTCTGAGAATAATCTGAGAATAACAAATGCTCTTTGTCGTGGCAAAAAACATATCATCTTTGAGAATTTTGTTGAGGCAAGTGAGATGCACACCCGGCTTGAATGGTGTGGCTACAGCATTGCAGTTGAGCATGCATGTCAAAGCAGGAAAGGGCACCAATAGCATAGGTTCTCTGGTCTATCCCCAGTTTGCAGTTTGGTCTGTCTTGGGTCTGTCCATACATGATGTCCAAAAGTCACTAGTGTGATATAAGCTGCTTCTTATCAGCATTGAATGAAGCAACATGAAGAGCATCCTTTCTTCAGATCCACTATACTCATGTAAGTGCTATGCAGTGTACCGGGTGTAGCAGAAACCTTTTTTAATCCCCACTGGCATGCTTTCAGTCAGAACATATCCCATAAAGGTGATTTCAATTTGGAGACAGAGTATTAAAATGAAAGTTCGAAATGTGAAACGTCATGCAGAAAGATATTTCAACTCAAAATAATCCATATATACAGTTGTAGAGCTAGACAAAAGGAGATTATGGTTCTAGTACGTGCTTGGTATAGTATACGATCGCCGGTTGTTGATGCGCCGGTATTCTCCTCCCATGGCCGCGGAAAATCCATATACCGGTGATGGCACACATCATGACGTTGCTGGATATTTTCTACTACATATGTATATAAATGCTCAAGGTTGCTTGTGCACATCATTCCCTCATCTCTTTCCTTTCTGAAACATGGCTAAGCCACAGACCTTTAAGCAAATAGTTCTCAATGAGCGCCCAGTGGGAGACTTCGAACCGAACACATTTCGCAGTGAGGTTCTACCCTTGAACTTGAAGCCTGGCGAAGGCGAAGTCTTGGTGCGGTGTACGTGGTTATCATTGGATCCTGCGATGCGTGGCTACGTTCGGGATGCGCGAAGCTATCTGCCGCCTGTGAAGATCGGGGAGGTGTGATTTCCGTAATCTGGCCCGAAAATATTCTGACAATTGGGATAGGTGATGCGCGCACAGGGCCTAGGTGTCGTTGTTGAGGCAGGGCCAGGAACGTCCATTTCTGCAGGCGACACAGTCAGTGGGGCATGGGGTGCGTATCTTGTTTCGCCTTTGTTCCATGTAGCTGAGAGGTTGTTATCTTCAGGAATGACCGAATATGCTATCATGAAGGAGAAGATGGTGACCAAACTTATGTATGCATAAGATACATCGCATTACTTGCGATTAATACTATATACAGTATCCCGGAAGGTGTCCAGGCTCTGGACTTTTTGAACACTTTGGGATCATCTGGTATGCTCGCATTATGCTTTCACTAGCGATGGGCGAAACCTTCTGACCTTCTGATAATCCAGGCTTGACAGCTTACTTTGTGAGTCTGGCAATTCATTCCCGTGGTCCTTTTTTGATCCAGTCGCAGGGCTTGAAAGACGTCGCGCAAGTCAAGGCAGGCGACATTATGGTCGTTTCTGGAGCTGCGGGTTCCGTAGGAGCAATCGCGTGCCAACTGGGTAAGCGTGCTGGCGCCAAGGTCTATGGACTCGCTGGCTCGCCCGACAAATGCGATTGGTTGGTGAAGGAACTTGGTATTGATGGAGCCTTGAACTACAAGAGCGAAACCTTCAGAGAGGATTTCAAGAAGATCGGATATGTTGACGTCTTCTTCGACAACGTTGGAGGTGTGCACTTCGTTCTTGTCTCTCATGATAGTGCTTAGTTGACTTGACGTCTCGAGGTGATATACTGGACATGGTCCTCACTCGACTTGCTCAAAATGCAAGAATAGCGCTTTGTGGTCCGTATCTGTACATTCTTGGATCTGTTATTCCTCTCACGAATGGGCATCCCAGGCGCCATCTCACAGTACAGTTTGTACTGCCCCTCTGAAAGTACTCTTGGACTCTAACCTTTGCATTCCAGACGCAACAAAGCCCCGTGGACTCCAAAATTACCTCAACCTGATCTCGCAACGTGCCAAAATCCAAGGCTTCATCGTGTATGTCGCAATCACCTTCCAAATACGTTTCGATCTCCTAACGAGCTAGGCGCTAGCTTTGATTATGCCTCACGCTATCCCGAAGCCATCAGAGAACTCTCTGCTGGCCTCATTGACGGTTCTCTCAAACGCAAATTCCACATCATCGATGGTGGTATTGAGCAAGCGCCCAAGTCTCTACCTTTGTTGTTCAGTGGTGGTAATACAGGAAAACTGTACGCAGTGGCGCTTTTTCAGATTGTCGAAGTTAATTAACATCATTTTTCAGGGTTGTGAAAGTTTCCGACGAGCGCAAAGCCAGCTTATAGGAAGACATCAGTGGTTGGCTTATTCTGACTGTAAATTAGTAAACTGTTCCTAGCGATAGGATTTGCGGATTATCTCGAACACAACGATAGTTTTTTATACTTTCAGGTTGATTGATTCCGAGAATGATTCCATGAGTACTTACTGTTTATCACTGACCACCTAAAAACAGAACTCTGACGTCAAACGATTCTCTATTAACCCATTATGTTTCTACAAGGTCATTAATGCGTGAAGATGGGGTGGCCATGATACTATTGTGGATGTGATATGATGATGATATGAAATACATACTATGCTGCGTGGGTGCAAAGCTTGTTCATATGCAATAAGACTCCTTGCTCGATTGTCGTCTCCCAGAGCTGTGTCCTGATACTTGCAATTGCCTTGACCAGTTGATTCTTTCGCTTCGCCGCACGTTTCAAGGTGTCGGCTCTACTAGCTTGAAGTTTATTAAGAGGCCGTTGGCCACTAGACGTCTGGAGCGAAGGCGACGACGATGCGGTAGAATGACATCGGCTGTGCGATTGAACAAGGATTGGAAGAGGTGAAGCCTGAGCTTGAAAATCGTCCGTCGCCTTGCTCTTGCCCTTATCGGCACTTCGAGCCTCAATGAGGCCATTAAGATTTTCCTCTGCAACACATTGCCAAAAATCATAAGCTCGGGGGAACATAGTTTCTAACGCAAAACTCCACATACCTTGATCTGTCAACCCGCCTGCACGACATCCACTCCCAACCAGACCGTTCTCCGTGTTGAATGCATCGGCTCCAGAACTTGCGAAGACCTCCGGGATACTCGCATCCCAAGCAACTGAATTAGGCGTAGGAGGATCCACATCGCCAAATGAGCTCAAGGAAGGTATGGGTGAACTCCTCAATGATGGTAAAGGCTCCAAAGAAACCGGTAATGTAGACGCGACAGGAGCCGTAGGCACAGAGATAGCCAAAAGAGCAGGGTCTATGATGCATTCTTGTTCAGGAACGCCCGGTTCTCTATCTTCTTGGAATGAACACTGAGGTTGCTGAGTCACATGTGATGAGGGTGCGGGAGTAGACGTTGCAGACTCCACGTCAAGATCGTACCGTCTTGAATCGACAGGGATCATATCCGCCAGTGTCGAATTCAAACTGGACAGACCCAAGCCGGTACTGGTAGGAGTGCATCGCGACGAATTAGGTTGTGACAGAGGACCCGATGCGTTATGGTTGGGAGAAACAAAGTCCTGGGCGGACGTTGGAAAATTTTGGAAGAAAATATTCACCAAATTGTCAAGGGGGCCTTGATCTAGGTTCTGGGGCGGTACAGAACTGATTGGCATTGAAGAGCCGGTTTGAGCGCCAGCGTTTCCATCAATGTCGCTAGACAAAGACGCACCACAATCCACGAACAAATTTGGACTAGGGGGGGTCGCCGCAAGGATGGACGAAATTAGCTGATCAAAGGGTACAGACGGCTGAGGAGTTGACATTCTGCTATCCGATGCTTGAGCAGATTGATTGATCATCGTAGTCGGCAGTGAGGCCACAGTCGATGACTTGATACTGTTACTGGCATCTGTAAGGACTTTCTGCACTTGTGCTCTAGCAGCTGCAGCTGCTTCACCTTGCAAGCCGTATGTTATAGTTGACGGCCTGTAATGTCCGTGTACCTTGGGTTCTTCCGGTACTTTTGACGCCATGGTTTGAGCAAGAGTTCGGTGCAATTCCAACACTCTCTTCCTCTCCAAGTCGTTCTGAAGGTATTTCCTTGTAGCCGCTTTCCGTATTGCATCCTTCACGAGCGTGACAAGTTGCGACATCAATTGCTTTCCACGCTCGCGCTCCCAGTTCGTTCGGTAGCACTCTGGACCTTGTCCTTCGAGGAAAGGATACGGGACATCCCAGTCCACAGCGCCAGCTGGCACTCGATTTAGCCGTCGCTTCTTGACAGGAGGACCATTCGAGTATGTGGAGACGTCAGAGGCTACCGAAGCATTCTGAGTTGGACTGAATTGTGCCGTAAATGCATTGGCGGAACCCGAGGGCTGGAAGGAACGGGGTGTCCGTCGAAACGATGTAAGACACGCGGGTTCAGGTGAGTCTAGAGTCTTCGGTCTGTTCACTTCAGCAGCGAGTTTGCAGATACTCTGTAAAACGAGCAAAGTATCCTTCTGCCCCATGAGTACGGACATGATCTCCTGCGTAGAGGGAGTAGGCAGATGTTTGGGGTCAATGCCCAACTTCTCTAGGGAAGGTTGGATGGATGCCTGAGAAGGGCGATGCGGAACTCGTTCGTCGTCGTCAATGACAATAGGATTTGACGCAGCTGTGCCAGGGGGTTGGCGATGCGTGGACAAGTTGGAGGGCTTGATGCCACCTACTAACCCTGCAGTTCCCAGAAGGGCGGATTGGTTGCGCAAAAAATTTGCTGGGATCGGACCAGAGGGATCTGGTAAGCTGATTTCAAGAGGAGGGGGCCGGGGAGTAGATTCCTTGGATTTTGAGCTTTTCGCTATCCTTTTCTTAGGCCTAGGACCTGTTGAAGATGCTCGACTAGACGAAGGCGTGGAGCGTTCGGAGGGTGTAGCAGTAGTTGATAGGGCCGAAGGATGCCCATTGAGAGTATAATTCAATGACAAGGCTAACGGAGTGACTGGAAGTTCAGAACAATGTTGGGAGCCAGGAAGTGCAATGGTCCCCACATTTTGTGTAGAAAAACTGGCACTTGGGAGTGCCAAAGCCGGCGATGGTGACCTACCTCTGACAGGTGTAGCTGGAGGGGAACCAAAGAGAGAATCTTGGTCGTCCTCTTCGTCTAGTGGTAGCTTTCCATCCACATCGCATTGCATCGCACTTTGAATGATTGGTAAATAACTTGGCCTCGTAAGTTTGGTAGAAAGAAGAAACCTCACCTTAAGCGCTGCGAGAGGAGTCAACTGATACTCCAATTTTTTCTCTGCCAGTTTGATGTTGAAATGATAGTGAACGCAGAGTGGGCTGTCTTTCGAGACTTTACTACTCAATGGGCGATAAGTTCCTTAAACCGATGTCTACGCGTTTTCACACACACCCGACCTAGTATAGTCTCGTCGCTGGCAAGATGTAGATGAGATAGATCGCGTCGAACAGAGAAGGCGTGGTTTCACTAAGGGGAAAAAGTTAATAAATAGACACATACAAAGAAACTGCTCAGAGTCACGGCCTGTCACGGACACGCGTCGTTGCCACGTGCCACAAGTGGCTTTCGGCGGCACTGTGGCGTGCCTAACTCAACTATCTCCGGGGCTATGTACTCCTTAGGCCTCAAGCCTTAGGTTCAGGCCTCAGACCTAGTGATTCTGACCGTAACTCCTGAACTGAGCTGATGAGAGTCTGATATCACGATTTGAATGCTTTTCAACATCGGTCAAGAAATAGTGAATAATAGCTTGTCAAATGAACAGGAATCTTACTCCAAAGTTTCTATGGGTTACTCATTCCGAATCATAGAATACAAACCTCTTACTTGGAGATTGACTTTTTCAAACAATAAAGTCGAAAGCCTGGTATTACTGAAGGGACGGATCTCGTGTGTTTTGCGAGTCTGTCCTTGCATTACACACATCTCCTTATGTATAGTTGGTGGCATATTTGTGCAGAAAAGACTAGAAGAGGCAGCGATGGTTGGACAGTGAATTACAACAGACCCTAGTGAAGTTACCCAATGATGTATACAAAAGCAGATTACTAGAAAATACAAAGAGTCCTATTAGTGCATTGGGAACCTCCCCGGAACACCGCCTTGCATGGACATGGCTGGCATGCCTCCTGCAATGCTGCCGCTCATACCGCCGCCCATACCACCCATGCTACCCATTCCACCCATTCCACCCATACTGCCCATACTGCCCATACCTCCCATTACACCCATGCTACCACCCATTCCACCCATTCCACCCATTCCACCCATACTACCCCCCATTCCACCCATACTACCCCCCATTCCACCCATGCTTCCCATGCCACCTCCCATTCCTCCCATTCCACTACCAATGCCACCTCCCATGGCGCCTCCTCCCATGCCACTGCCACCCATACCCATACTGCCGCCCATACTACCCATACCTGCCCCCATACCACCTCCACCCATGCCGCCGCCCATGCTTCCTCCGCCCATGCCGCCGCCCATACTTCCTCCGCTCATGCCCCCGCCCATACTTCCTCCGCCCATGCCACCGCCCATACTTCCTCCACCCATACCACCGCCCATAGTGCCCCCAGCCATGCCAACGCCCATAGTTCCTCCACCCATGCCACTCCCC
This sequence comes from Termitomyces sp. T32_za158, assembly GCA_018857265.1. Classification (NCBI taxonomy): domain Eukaryota; kingdom Fungi; phylum Basidiomycota; class Agaricomycetes; order Agaricales; family Lyophyllaceae; genus Termitomyces; species Termitomyces sp. T32_za158. Next base: position 18,680 of record JABAJZ010000071.1, on the reverse strand, counting down.
ATGCCACCCCCCATGCCCATGCCTTGCATGCCGCCCATTGGATGCCCGCCCATCGAGTGACCAGGATCCATCATGCTCATACTTCCCATAGAATTCATCCGCATCGGAGACCCTCCTTCGTTGCCGAAAAACTGATTCGAGTTGACCGTATTGAATGGAGCACCACCAGGATGACCCCCAGAGTACGGTCGAGGCATGGGCGGCGGTCCGCCACGCACGCCCATATTCTGAGGCGTTCCAGGATATGACCCATATCCGCCTGGAGGGCCGTGATGCTGTCGGTGGTGTATTGGTGAATCGTGCCCTGGCGGTCCCATTGAGTGATGGGAATTCGTCATGTGTATCTCGCGTTCACTCCGAGGTGTATGATGCCGAGAATAGGGCTGGTGTTGTTGAGGATGTAGAGGTTGATGAGGTGGTTGTTGCTGCTTCTCCTCTTCCGCGTTCTCCAATTCCGTTTGCTTTTTGACAGCCTCCACTAAAAGTGTAGGATCATAATACAAATCAGAATATTGGTCCACTAGAAATCTGATTTTCAGAAGCTTGGTAAACTGAATATCGCATCGTGAAAGTCACGAACTGTTGTGTGCCAACGTCCCATTGCGGCCCCCTTTCGGCGCGGGCAGTAATCAGCAAAGAGTTCCATTCCGAAGCGCTCTCCTAATCAACGAAATAAGATAACGGTTGAGATCAAGACTCTAACGTTACGCACTACGGCCTGTGCAACTTCTGGACTGGGCTGGTAAATATCTGCTTTTATTTTCTGGACCTTGGCAAGATTTTTGATTTCCGCGCCAAGCTTTGCACCAACGCGCTGAGCATTGTGTCGTGGAACTTTGAGTTTGATGACCTTGACTGGTCTGCCTGGGGCCATGCCAGTTAGCAGTCGTCAGGAGGAACGGAAACCACGTGACAAGCCCAACAACAACACGCGCTTAACCTGAGCGCGTCTTTCCCACCCTCATCGAGTTTCAACGTTCTCATCCTTCCATGGCTCGTGGCGGAACCCCTCTAGGCTTTGGTGCTCCATCTCTTGAGGCGTCATACCAGAGCCAAATTGACGATTTGGTGCAGAGAAACCGCACCCTTGAGCATACAAACAAGAAACTGGCTGATCAAGTTGCACAGGAGAAGGTAAAAGGAAGTGAAGTTATTGCAGAGGCCCAAAAGCACTGGAGACAGGAACAACTCGAATGGCGTCAGGGATGTGACGTTCTTCAGTCTTGCCATCGTGTTGTCCAACTTCAAAATGTACTGCAACTTGAACAAGAGCGCATGAACATTCTCAAGGAACAGGATGTCACGAGGAAGGAGAAACTTCTGCGACTCCAACGTGATTTCAGGATCACTATGTTCCAGGCAAGGGAGGCGGAGCTAGAAGACAAAATTCGTGATTTGGAGGAGGATCGTGAGGATCTTATTGCTGACTTCGAAGAGGCTGGCAGGCAACATGATCAGCGGTCAGCTGAGTATGTTGCAACATTAGACGCTAAGAACGAGGAAATCGCTGTCTATGAGGGAGAAAGGGCGGAGCTCCAGGTAGAGATGGCTCCCGTAATGGTCTACAATCATGTTGATGTATATCTCTTCTGCGGCAGGATACAGTTGCCAAACTACGTGAAAAACATGCCCGTCTCGAGGGTGATGGTGACAAAAACCTCAGGGAGCTTGAGCGAGTTACCCTTCAGCGTGACGGTCTCGTCACCGCTCGGGACGAACTCCAGCGCAACAACGACGAGCTCACGCGCTCCAAAGCTGACCTGGTTCGTCAATTGGAGAAGTGGCAGAAATTGGAGAACAAAAACGAGGCAGAAGTTGAAGCTGAAAGACAGAAACGAGTGAACCTTGACATACAATTGCAGGAACTTCAAACCCAGCAGGAGATTTCTGCGGAAGAGCACGAAAAACAACTACGAAAGGAGAAACGTAGGGTCGAGAAACTCAAAGAGGCTAATGAAGTACTACAGGTAAGTTTTTGTTTTCTCCCCTCGTGTCTCAGTTTTTTCTGATTCAAATACTACCATACAGGCTGCTGCCGAGAAGCATGACGAGGAAATTGAGGCTGCGAGTGCTAAGCTTGCCAAAGCGGAGCGGAAAATCGCAAGACTTAAGGATGCCCTGGAGGCTGAACGCGCCCGAACTCGCTCTCCCTCTCCAAGAAACGTGCGCTCATCATTCGGTTTCCGATTCTTATAGTTGACCGAGTTCTATTAGTCCATCGATGAAAATGAGGTCGTACCACAAGCGCCTCCGGAGCCTTCAACCAAACCACGACCTAGACGCGCTCAAAGTAAACCTTCAACTAAAACACAGACGACAGAAACCGCGATTGCAGAAGCAGGGCCGTCGAGTATGGATAATACTGCGTCAGAAAAGGTCACAAGAAAGAAACGGAAAACGGTTGAAAGCGACGTGGAGGAAGTACCCAAACCAAAACCAAAACCGAAACCCTCGCGAGTCGAGGAACGTGATGATAAGACTGAGAAAGTTCCTCAAAAATCTGAATTCAAGGGGAAGGGCAAAGCCAAGGCTACAGAAGCAACTGATGATATCGTAGAGGTTCCTCCGCCTTCGGATTCGCCAAAGCCCGGTCGTAAAACTAAACGCAAGGTAAGGGATGGCGAGGAGAACGATAGTGCAACAGCAAAGCCTCCGGCAAAGACGAAAGTACCATTTTCTAGCCAATCTCGTGATGCATCCGAAGTGACAACAAATACACGGCGGAGGCCACCATCCCCCGTCGGGAGCGCTAGTGCACGGCCCAGCCTCGATGAACAGACTAAAGAGACATCTGACACGGAGAAGGAGCCAGCTAAGAAGAAGCGAAGGAAAATTAACATATTCCACTCTTCAGCCACACCTTTCACTTTTGAGTCAATTGTCTGTCTCTCTCGTTTTCCAGATTTAAAAACAAGCTGACCTCTCAAACGCTTTTACTAGGGAGGTACTACTTCTACATTGAACATTCCAACAGTTTTATCTCCGGTGAAAGAATCTGACAATGTTCCTGCTCGATCTACTTCTGGCAGTATGATTGGAACAATAGGTTCAATGTTGAAGAACAGTTTCGCAGCTCGACGATAGTTATGTACGCCTTTCGTGATCGTCGACCTTTGATAGGCAGTTGCCGGCCTTGGCCATGAGGCCCAGTACCAATAATACAATCATGGTCCTAAATATACTCTTGCATCGTACAACATAATACGAAGCATGGAAGAAACGTATCTGACAAACGACGCAACTAGAACGTACAACGGTGCTGTGTCCTTTGAGGGCCAGAGAAAGCTTCTTAGATGGAGGAGACACAAATTTATGCGCATAGGGCAAGTACAATTCAAAATACATAAGCTACAGATAGACAGGCGCGAGAGTAAAGAGAGGACAAAATGAAACGAATGCATAGATTATGATCGTATCGTAAACAACAGACCTTAAGCATCTCCTGTGGACATTCTTTTTTCCTCCTGCTTCTCAGAGATATTTTCTTGACTGTTTACAATCAATCCAAGACGGCGATAAATGGCTTCTTGTCGTTGCTGGTCATCGAGCGCCAAACCACTCGAGCTCCCGAACACTTCGTCCATCTCCTCCAAAGTCAACCCTGTAAATTACGCATGTATTGGTAATGTACGCGAACACGAAAGGCGGCTTGACTTGACCTTTTGTTTCCGGAACCTGGTGAGGCGGTTAGCACTGGAAATGTTCCTTTGATTACTGACTTACAAAGAACATGATGAAAAAACCACCCATGAGAGAGAAGACCTTTGGGGCCACAGGTACATAAATGACGAGTTCCGCTTACGATGGATGCAGAACTTACCCCGAAGAACACGAATGTCCCGAAACCGAGTTTATCAAGCATCGTAGGCGTCACTTCGCCGACTGGACTCCATTGTGGTTAAAATGGGATAGATCGAGAAAGTCGGACTAACCGATGAAATTATTCATCTAAAAGAGTACATAATATATGTCAAGCATACTATGCCCAATGAGAAATTATGTAGCTTACCCAATTAGATGAAGCTGCAATAGACAAGCCTTTTCCACGAACGCTCAGCGGCCATATCTACACAGAATATTAACAGACGTGAAAACGAAAATTTCACTGATCACCTCGGCAACAAGAATCCATGCGCAAGGTCCTTGAAACAGCTGTCAAGTGATACGTAGACACCAAGTATTTGAGGAGTTTTACCCCAACTGTAACCAAACCCTAGGAAAGAATTAGTCATGAACTTCGAGAGATTCATAAAGTTTACCAATAGCGAAAACCCAGACCAACACACAGGAAACCCATCCAGCAGCTTAGCACATCTTTCAGACAAGGAAATCAAATGTAAGTGTAATGAGGCTAACCAGCGTGTCTTTAACAAAATAAGTCTATTAGAGGGTGTCATACTCTTGTGGGTAGAACGCACGTGATAAAACTGTCATGGAAGAGTCCTACTAAGATCGCAATTATGATATGGCACCTATAATTACAACTCAGTAGAACAAATCAGCTTGTTCAAATTACTTACGCTCCCATCAAGAAGGCTCCTGAAATTAACACGGGTTTTCGTCCGACTTGGTCGACCCAAAGAACAGCGGGAATGGTTGCTAAGAACATTCTGGGATAAGAATTCAGCGACGAAGAACATTTGCACTAATTCTTCATCATACGCAATGCCAACTACGCCAGTTGCCAGGAGCGAGATTGTGTTGCCCGTAAGACTGAGAGCTTGGAAGATACTCGGGGCATAATAGAGAATTGCATTGACACCGGCTGACCAGGCGTGAATTATATTGGACGAACAAGTAAAACCAGACTTACTCCATTGCTGGAAAAACATGGTCCTGATGCACTGTGAACTTTGAGAAGGAAATCCAACGTTAAAAAAACTCACAAAGATCCAATAGCGACTCGATAAAGTAGATCTGTTTCGTCATTAGACAGGTACAGAGGTTTCGGTCCGTAAGACTGGAACCCACTCCGGTTGGTTAACAAGCTCAAGTAATCGAACAACCCCAATTTGAAGTTCGAAGAGAAGCTTCCATCTTGATAATCTGGGAATTTTGCTTGGGAGGTCTCCTTCTCAAAAATGTATTGCGCGCGAATTTCCCTAAATGGCGTCTTTGCAAATTTGCAAGAGTTTGATTGCACTGACACTTACAAGAATTCGAGTTGAACCAAGTCGGAATCTGGGGCAACGCCACGGGCACGACTGAGAACTGCAAGGGCTTCTTCGTCCCGTCCTTGGTTTACTAACCATCTGCATGGCGGAAGAATCAACGTATATTGTAAGGCCTTGTCACGTTGACGGCAGAAAACACACATACCTAGGAGAGAACGGCATAAAGAGGATACCAATTCCAAGAATGACGGCAGGAACCAGCTGAAGAGCGAGGGGCAATCTCCAGGCAGCCTCTTTCTGGGCGGTCGAGGTCCCACCGATAAAATTTGTTCCTAGCAATTATGTGAATTTTTTGGGCATAAATCTGCGGATGACAGCTCTTATACCATAATCAATCCAGAAAGATACCATGATACCGAACGTGATTGCCAGTTGCTGAAGTGCAACAAGGCTGCCACGAACCTCAGGGGGTGCGATTTCAGCATTGTATAGCGGAACCGCCATGCTGAGAGAGCCAACACCAAGACCAGTGACGAAGCGACCTGGAGAGCGGCTTTCAGAATATAAAAACGTAAGGATAATGCACTGCACGCGCCTCCATAGATAGAGGACGGTGACATTGCCGCTGTCTGGACGATGACACCGACGCAAAATACAATGACAGCTGGCGAGGTCCACGTTATTTTAGCATCATACATAACGAAGAAAGCCACCTCACCGAGGAGAATGGTATACTTTCGAGACAGCTTGTCAGCCAGATAACCTAAGGCAGCAGAGTGAGGTTGATAACAGTATTTGAAGGACGTCTACGCTCACCTGTCATGAGAACGCCTGCCCATGCTCCGAGTTCAAGAATTGCGACAAGCCATCCTTTCAACCCGGTGTTATCTACAGCCGACGCCATGCGCACATCGAACGAGTGCATACTGGAAATGATCATTATTTGGCACGGAAAGTGACATTCACAACAGAACACATACGCGAGGACTCCTGAAAACACGCCCTGTAGACCAAGATTAAACACTGCGTACAATTGTGCTTGTGTAACTCACTTGATTGTAACCTAGAACGACTGCATAAGAGGTCAAAGCGTCGAAAGGTCAATGGAAACACACCATAGAGCCTATATGATACGAACCGGGGAATAAACATTCATCCCAGTAGGTAAACAACAGGGCTTACAGTCCACCCAGTGAGGCAAAAACTGCAATTGCAAAGATTCTGCGATTACGGACCAAACCAGTCTGAAACCATAATAAAATACGCAAGATGATGTTGAAAGCGAGTGACACACCCATCCTGATTCTCCAGCGAGAGATCTGCGGCGTGTCGCAGTTTTCGTATTGCCTCCAAGGTCAGTACCTCCAGCCATGGTATGTAACTTTCAAGCTCTTTGGGGCACCGAATAGCTCGGTCGTTCTTTATAAGACGCCAAGGAATAATGATTAGCAACCTCTGTCATGCGCACCAGTCTTTCTCCACATTTCTCTCTTAAAGGAGTTGCGGGCGGCCCGTCCACGCGACCCGTCCACGCGACCATCGTATTTACCCACCCGGAGATGACTCCCTCAATATGGCCAAGAGATGATGATACTTGTTTATACCGCCGGCAGCTACAGAGAGACGGAAGTAAAGTAGTAATGTCCTCTACACCTCGAGTAACTAGAGTGCATGCCGTTTTTGTCATTAGTTTGTGGTAGCATCGCAGATTTCTACGCGTTGATTAGGCTAAGTCTCGTGGTAACTGGCTCGGGTCGGTCATGGGTCTCGTACTCAGTGTTCCCGAGAATTCTCCGTTGATTGACTGCATCTGAGTACACATGACCGTTGAAGCGGGCGGAAAGCTGCTGAAGAGAGAAAATAAAGGGCTAATGAGTGATTGAAGAGAAAAAATAGAGGGCTGATGGTTCGAACATATATTGAAGTATCTCATTCCGAAATCTTGAATGTGTTACGTTGACTTCCCGGACATTTCCAGTGGGTAATCTCAACAGTAAGCAGCCTCGGCGACTCGACTGATGTAAAACAAGTAATACATTCCGAGCTGATGCCGCTATGAGAAAATTCGAAGACAAAACTCTATTCAACTTGAAGAATGAAACAAATTTAGTTTTAGAAGACGAGTGTCGCCATAAGCATGAAACTCCTCTCGACGTAGAATCACCGTGGTTGGAGCGATTAAACAGGCATTCAATCTTGACCAACACAAGAAGGATACATCATATCCATGTCCCATTGACAAGCAGAACGCAAGCATAGAACAGGGGATGATGATATGAAGGTCGACGTTAAAAAATTTTGTGTGTGCAATTGTCAGGTTTTTGTAGGCATCCGTCAAACTCCGAAAGCGCTGTGTTTGAAAATTCTTGAGCCGACAGATTTGAGATCTGAGATCTGCCAGCGCGTTACCATTGTCGCGTTCCGTGCGATTCACGACTCGTAGATAAGCGAATTGACCCCCCTTTTTGCTACGTCTATAATGGGGGTGCCACTTTCAAGGTTCAAAGAATGGATCATCAAACCTCCTTCTGCTTTACATCGTATGCGACTTGGCCCAGAGAGTTCTGACAATCCTTTAATGGTGTGGAGATCCAGTCATGTGTAGATATCTAAGATCTTAGGTAGTTTTCCCTCAGCTCCAATTTTTTACCTGGGAAGCCAAGCACAGCAACTTGAGTTGGTGGGCACATCTCGAAGCCGAGGTTCCCCAACTTGCGAAGATGGGCTTCACACAAATTTGGCTACCACCTCCCAACAAAGCCGCGGAGAGTGTGAGGAAACCTTCTTTTCTCATGAAGTATTACAAGTCAACGTGTCGCTGTAGACTGGACGCGGGTATGATGCTTATGACTTGGTATGTTCTTGGTTTTATCTCGATTCTGGATACATATTGAAAATTATCTAGTGGGATCTCGGCGAGTTCAAGCAAAAAGAGGTTGTTGAAACACGGTGGGGCTCTAAAGAAGAACTTCTTTCTGCGTGCAACGCTGCAAAGGACTCGGGTGTCGATATTCTTATTGATGCGGTGTTGAATGTATGACTCCCTTAACTCTACCTCAAGCTCATCTTGAAGCGCGATTCATTCAAGCATAAGATTGGAGCCGACAGAGTCGAGGGCTTTCCAGCTGTCCCTGTTGATGAACAAAACCGCCTCAGAGATGTAGGCCCAGAGAGAGAGATTGAGGTTCGTTCGTGTCATTGTAGTCCCGCTGCTCCTTTCGAGAAGCATAGTTTACAGGGATGGACAGCCTTTGACTTCCCAGGTCGCGGAGAAAAGGTTTGGTCAATTTTAGCCAAATAAAGTTGAACTAACCTAGCATTATTACGTATACATAGTATAGCGATCTCAAATGGACGCAGGAGCACTTCACGGGTACTGTGTTATTGTGACGACTATTGAAATTCATTGCTAACGACCATATATTCGTCGTGACCAGGAGTAGACTGGGACCATAGAACCAGAGAAAAAAGAATTTTCCGCATCACAGGGCCTGGACATCAGGGTTGGTCCCGTAGGGTCGATGGTGAGCTCGGAAACTATGATTACTTGCTCGGTGTCGATGTGGGTCCTTATCAACGTTACCTTGTCGCACTCTTCTCACTGTATTTCAGATTGACCATCGTCACCCTGCGGTGCAAAAGGATTTTCTCGATTGGGGGCCTTGGATCTTGGAGGTAAAGCACTAGTTTTATCTGTATTGGATAAATATGACCTGATCTCTTCAGACCACCGGTGCTACAGGATTTCGATTGGACGCGATCAAACACATAGACAGACGTTTCCTGATGACTTTCGTAAAGTCTATGCCTTTGGCAATATCTCATTGCAAATTGTGATCAATGGACATAGATAAAATCGACTCGCGAAAGATCGGGCAACGTAAAGATGTTTACAGTTTGTATGGCTTCATTTAATACTCTGATTGCAAGATGACAAACTCCTCTCGGCAGCAGAATTCTGGTCTGAAAAGTGTGTGCCGCTTTCGACTTTCGATATCCAAAGACCTACTTCATTGACAGTCTAAAAACGATAAGGTCATATATACGGTCGTTTCAAGGAGAAGTACGTAGATTGCAGTTCGCACTCAGGATGCGCGTTGACAACAAGCATTCCTTTTAGACCGCGTTCTTTGATGTCCCCCTTCACATGAATTTCCACAACGCTAGCATACAAGGATCCAAGTTTGATCTTCGTCGCATTCTGAAGGATACTATTGTGGATGTGAAACCAAACGACGCTGTGACTTTTGTGGACAATCATGAGTACGTTTGAGCCTCATCGAGGGTCATCAAATGGCTTACTTTTGTGCTACTAGTACGGTGAGCTGTTCCGAACTTTCATTGGGGAGATTTTGATGGATTGATCCTACAGGTAGAGGGCCAGAGCCTGCAGAGTTGGGTTGGAGATGTCTTGTGACTTATCAGTCCGGCGCCTAAAATCTTGTTGGTTGTAGGTGGCTAGTAACTTCAAACTTCAAGCCTATGCCATCATACTTTTACGCGGATATGGTCACCCGTGAGTCCAGAATTTTCAGCTCAAGGCTCGTTGATAAGTGTAAATCCCAGCTGCGTATTCTATGGGGATCTATACCCAAACCTCGAATGTTATGATGAAGTCGTCGGGCATGGACTGAAACTACTGATTGAAGCTAGGAAAAAATTTGCCTATGGACGAAATCAAGATTATTTCGCCACCAGGAACTGCATTGGCTTTGTCAGAGCGGGGGATGCAACTCACGATGGTTGTGCAGTTGTCATTAGCAATATGGACAAGTAAGCACCGCCCTGGTTTATGTGTTCTTGAACCTTGCTTATTATTGGCCTCAGGCATGAAAATATTGTCCATAGACTTCGAATGAATGTCGGAATTGTGAGCTCTTTCGAGGTTTATGCACGTCTATGCGCTAATTTCAGCAGAAACATGCCAGTAAGGGTTTCCAGAGCTTCATGCAGTGTGGCGGTGTTCGTGTCGAGATTGACCAAGCAGGTTGGGGAATCTTCTCCTGCTTTGCGAATCACGTACAGGTATGGGTTCCGCTCAAAAGTAGTTTTTAGTGATGCTATTTTTCGAATCTCTGCTTTAATCTACCAAAAATAAAAAGCTCAAAGTAGTGCTGACACAGACGACGATGAAACAAGGTCAGAGATACAACTAAATTCATTCAAAATCAAGGGTCATAGCGCCCGTGGCATTGTCGCAACGTCCGTAGAATCGTGACCGAAGTCAGGTCGTTGTTGCATTTCAAAGGAGTCAATCTGCATATGGATTTGTGATGTTTTGCGTTTGACTTCAAGTCCTCGACTTCTCATTGTTAGTATGGTCGCGGATTTCCCTCCCATTGCCGAAAGGACCTGGGATTACTGGCTCTTATCCTATATGGCAATTAGATTCAGATCTTACGTCGCGCGTTTGCATCCCCACCCACCATCCCTCCTTCACTTATTCAGCTCTACTTTACCTCTACTCGTACCTCAATAGTCCCTCGTAGTTAGCTTGAGTTCCGGCCTCTCTTTCCGGGGGGCCGGCTCGATAACTTCCTCCGATTCAGAAATATAATTTCTCACGCAAACCTCACGCCGCACTCGAATCACTCAACTCACTTCAATCGAAAAGGCTTCACCGCGAAAAAATCCATCCACACTCGCACCATCGGACGCCCGAATTAAGTATCGAAAATGCGTGTGACCTCCAGATACATACCATTAGCCAGCGACGAATTGAGGCCGTTTACGCACGAAGAAAGCAGCGGGAGGATGAGGCATGCATTCACAATGAGGATTCCTTGTCCAAGTAAAATATCCCGACGTGAGACCTGAAGGAGAACAGAGTACCTGCCCAACGCATTTGCCCTCAAATACCACGTGCTTTGCTTCCGAACCATACTTGAGAGTTCAGAAAGCGCCTCACGGAGTCTCAGGATTCTGGCATGGAAAAGGTACCAACTTCTTTCGTAATGTAATAACCTTTTATGAGAAAGTCCTGAAAACATTGTTTGGGATTCAAGTTACCTCCACTGTGCATAGAAGCCAGAGATGCTCCTAATCTTGTCTCATCAGGCCTTAGATTAGAGGTTTGCAAATATCTATCAGAAATCCAACGTAGTTACTCATGTCTTTGTACCATAGATGGATACATCAAGAACGTAGATTGTGCCCCAAAAAAAGTATAAAATGATCCTCCCGGTCTCCTCAACAAGATATGTCTGAAAGCGATTCTCAGAAAGAGATGCCTGGAGATGAGGAGAAACGACAAGACACTGCTTTGTTGGGTTTGTCATTGTCGAGACCCAGGAAAAGCCAAGTTTCACCAGAGATGATCCATCTCCTTCTTTGAAGAGCGCTTTTTCAAAACATGTTGAGGATTTGATTGAGCATTGATTTGCATTAATAGGTCCGGTAAGATAAGGTTTCTTTTCAGCATTGTGTGGGACGGTCAATCTATAGACCTGTTTGTTTGAAGTCAAAACCAAGGAAACCGCCTCATCATTCCAAGTCGAACCAAGTGGGTGAATTTCTAAATGATAATCGCCACTGTCTCTCCAGTGAGGTGTTGTAGGACTTTGTGAGAAAGGATCAGGTGTGCTGGGTTGGTCATCCAGCATTTCAGCAACATTGTAGACAAGAACGGCTTGCCACCCAATAACAATCAGCCGATTTCCAGGGAGCAGTTGAATTGTATCCTAGACCCAGATATCAGTCTTTGTTTGCTCTCTCCAACGCTGGATAGAATGAGACATACCGGTACCACATCAGTATAAACTACAGTTTTCTTGTGTCTCGAAGACGTCGACAACTTCCAGTTGAAGACTTCAACATACCGAACTGGTGCCATGCTACATCGAGCAAACAGATCACCACACAAACTAACCGACCTAATAAATTCCCCAGGCTCGCTGGCTTTAAAAGAATGCAAAAGATGCCCTTCTAAGTGTGCTGTAGACCCATGCCCGCATAGATTAACACCCCAGATTATCATGTCCATATTTCCGAAATAGTTTCCTAGTTTTGAGTTGAATACCGCATTAAACATTCAGGAGTATAAAAAACAACTGACCAGTATGAGTTGAAGGGTATGCAACAAGATTAAATGTGAGCTTTGGAGCTGCATTATCAATATCAATAGCAAGGAGGTACAGTGTGACATCACTGAAATTGTTGCGAGTGGGAATCAGGATGAAGCTCCGACTTTCTTGCCGGTCAAGATCATTATACACCACACGTCCATCACACAATACACGAAGAAGCCAACGTCCACCTGGAACAACAAGTAAAGGGGACGAGGTCCCCGTAGAGATTATACGCTCACAAACGGAACGTTCTGGCAACCTCCATTCTTGATCGGCTCCTCTGCGTTTCAGAACCCAGTTTTCCAGCTCCTCACGCGAATAGGACTGCAGAGGTTCTTCCATAGTAGGCCGAAATTCCTTTTCTGCAACATATTGGCGATATTGACCTAACCACACTTCCCGTACCCGTGAAATTCCATCGAGGCGCTTGCAAACCTGTAGTCACAGACTTGGTTTTAATATGATCATAGAAAGTTCAGATGACTTACCTGACGCATGACGAGCAAATCGCGCCAGTGCGCATGCTTCAGAATCTCTGTCAATACTTCTGAAGGTAGCGCAGAGAATTCGTAGCTATAGGCCTAAATTCACTTCAGTAAATCTCAGTCTGAATGCATGTATCAGTGGCACGCTATATTTCCCAAGCCAGATATTGCTGAGTGGGAACGAAACCACTTCAGTAGTTCTGGGCTGAGGCGTAAGGTGTCTAGCTGGGGAAAGCTTAGGCGGGGCATGTACTTGTCCATGACGTTTCGAAGCCACAAAATTGATCAAGTATATTGATAACTTACGTTTGCTACGGTACCCAGCCTCCATTCTCTAGTCATTTACAAAGAAAGGTTCCAAAAAGGAGCTATAGCCAGAGTAATTCGGTTCTTTACTTGAGGGCTCTTGAGGGGCGTATTCTGACGCGTGACCAAGGTGTGACCGAGGGCCCACTGAGGACAAGTCATCTCGGCAGCTCCCGCACGTGTTCACCTCGCTCTGACCTCGTTCTTCACGGTTATTCGCTATGATGGGTCGGAGACCCAGGAAGGGCAAGCAGCGCGCAGCGTCTGCACAGTTCTCCCTTCGCTCCCTCCACCAGTTTAGGGATTAATAGACCCGCCTACGTCGGCGGGCAGCTTGATTCAGGATGACTTTTCACGGCCACAGATTCCCAGGTCATAACAGTGACAGCGCGAAAACGCCTTCGCCGGCGGGTGTACTGTAAATTAGGTTATCATTATGCAAATGGGTGTCTTGCTCGCATCTCTCAGTCACTTCCTCCTCTTGTCCCTCCTCCGTTTTGGCTTGGATGCCATCGTGTCCTCGGTGATTCGTCTTGTGCTGTTAACATACTGTAACAAGGCTCTTGTTGATCCAGCGTCGCTCAGAAGCTTGCTCAAGGCCTCTGTACCTATGTCCACTGGTTTGGATGAACTGCGTTGCTGCCTCTCGTACGCGCTGCAATGGAGTGGGTAATGCTCCACCGTCTCGTCTGTCTGATGGCACGCTGTGCAGGTTGGTGATTCTGCCTTCTGGAACCAATGCAGGTATTCAGCGTCCCGTTCGCAGCTGCATCCGGATCGATGCGTGGCGTCAGTATGATGGCTGGCCTTCGGATGATGGTCCCTGCGCTGGGATCAATCGCTTTCAGTCTGCTGTATCTGGGTGATGTGCGTGTTCTGACCTCCACGCACGTCTTCCCTCCAGCGTTTCTCCTGCGCAGACTTTGACGTCTTCAACGGCTTCCTCAGAAATGGGAGTTCTCGCGTCTCTTTGTCTTTGTCCTCGGCGCGTTTTGCCTCTTCAATGACTCGTTATTTCCCAGTATCCCGTGTTTCCTGGTGTTTCAGTATATTGATATGTCCAAGCTCTCCAACACTTCGTCTATAATGTACCTTGCTGCCTCCCTTCCCGGTGCCTTCAACGCCCTCAAGTCCGCTTGGTTGACCGTACCCATCGTTACTGTCCAGCCTTCTTTGGTCGCCTAGCTCCTTCCTCAGCAATCCGAACCCGCCTTTGTCATAACCTGGTTTCGCCATCATGGTTCAGTATATCAAATTGACGATTGTCCATCCAGGGGGTGCCATTTCACAGTGAAAGTTACCAACCAGCCTTGGGAGTAAATGATGCACCCACTTTGTAGAGAGGCCCGGGTGGAGGTCGTGATTCTGTAGGCTGGATCCACTCATAACAACGCGAACTCAGAATATAGTATTGTATCAAGTGGTCCCGTGGTCAGACGAACCGAGTATGTACTTATCCAGAGGACTTCAACTTGAACTCGGTCGTTTCGCCTTTTTTGCGGTCATCGTCAGAGAATCAATCCGTCATCAGAACGCAAGATACGTCATCCTAACGTTCCCACCTTCAATACTTAACTCAATGAGGATATCCGATGACGGCGGTGACGAGGCGATACTGTATTTCGGCTACAGAAAGCGAAGAGGAACTCTGTCGGAGATTCCTCGCAGAAGCGTGCGAAAGCGGGGAAAAACCATTGTTCCCAGCCTGAGTGTGGGGTATTCGTGGGCGTCAACAGACATGACGCGACAACTGCTTCTTTTACGTGCCGTTCATACAACCTCAATCCAGTATACTTCCCGTGGCGTACTAAGCCATGTTCAAGTAAGCTTTAAGCAAACTTCAAGCTCAGCCTGGGCTTGGCTAGTGAGGGGGCACTGCGGGGGCATGTTCGCAACGTTGTTATCTATAATAGTGTGGGCAACCGACTTCGTTCGAACAGGACAGGGGCGGCTCGCCGAAAGTTGGTGTTCGAAACCGAAACCCTTGACCCAGCCCAGATCCTTCACGATAAATCAGGGAGAACACGAATAAGTTGTGTACAAAAGTTTCTATAGACATGTGTGTCAGTTACAAGCAATCTGCAGTATGATAGCGTACACGACAAACAACATCATAAAATCCATAGATGTACACACATACAGAAAAGCAATCAAGTAGTAGACTCCACAATTGTGCGAGATCGTATTAGAATGACAACAGAAAGAGTACTTGCTAAAGCGTAGGCAGAGGGTTCTGGTATAAGGTTCGGTCCAATGACAAACATGGAACAATTTTATCCAGTACTTGTTCAGGCAAGGAGCGCAACAGCCGCAGCGCCGAGGAAAGCGGCAGCACCAAAGTTGGCTGTCTGGGTAGGGGCAGCATTAGAGCTGGTAGATGAAGCGCTGGAAGCAGTAGACGCGGGAGGAGAAAGGCTGGAAGCGCCGGACGAGGCAGACGAAGTACCAGACGGCGCAGTCCCAAAAGCACTAAGTATCAATAGGGGGTCAGACAAAGAATCTCCATTAGTTCAGAAAAGAATTCACAGGGAAGTAGCTGTATTTGTTGAAGACACGCCGGTTGAGGCAGGATCTGACGTTGAGGAGGCCGGAGAGGCAGAAGGGGAAGATGAGGTGGCGCCGGAGTTGGAAGAGGAGGTACTACCACCGGTGCTAGCGCCACTTGGAGCGGAACCGCTCAAACAACTGGTATCACCTACATTTAAGAAACTAAATTGGGTTATGAAGGTTCCAGGCAAGACGAACACATACTGCCACTCATGATAGTGAAAGGAGCGGATGGATCCGTCAGACCGGTGCTATCACGGATAACAAGGTCAATGGAGGTGCCAGCGGAAAAGTTTGCAATCCATGTCATCGAAGTACTCGACGTCTGACTAAAGCTAAGGAGAGGCGGAGCAGAAGGCTGGTTACCAGGATCGATACTGTATGGATTACGTCAAAAGAGCGCACACCAAGTTGTCACTCCGGGACATACCTCTGGAGTGCAAAAAAAAACCTCGTGTCAATATTTCTTTCAAATGGATGGAACTAATGATAACACGAACCAAGAAATAAGGAGCTGTGATCAAATAATCAGCGTCCCTTCAGAAAAGAAGATTCAAGCCGTCATGCAACGTACGAGTGCCCCCCATCCAGGTGATAAGCACAGGCTGGCAAACGACGACATTAGTACTGGAGTAAAATGGCGCAATGAATAAACGATCGGTAAACAAACAAGGGAGAAAGAACAAACGGGGTATTGATGGTGAGCTGCTGGGCAACGGCAGTGGAAGCCGCGAATGCAAGAGTAGCAAGGGTCGCGAAGAACTTCATGGTCCTCGAGCCTCGAGCGGCGAGATGAAGGGGCGTGGAAAGAACGGAGAGCGTGTGCTATCATTTATATGGAGACTGCGGGAATTTTGAATGAAATTATTTTTGTCACAAACCTGCCGTAACACTCACTTTAGGAACTTTGGTCCGCTGAACTTTACAGTGCCGCGCGGCTGCCTTCATTATCTTTGTACTTGATCCGTCCTTTTATCTGTGATATTCCTGGACATAGGGGAACTAACTACTCAGTATTCAAGACGTGGACGGGTTATCACCATAAACGAACAAAGATTGTCCATGTGATTGAATGGGTGCTTCCGTGGAAAACATCCTACCGAGCTCGAACGAGCAAACGTGTCAAAAGGCCAAAATGATCGCTAACCCAGCCAACATTCTTCCCGTTCTCGTTAAACGCTCTGAGTCCCATCCCAATTCTTTTCGGTGAATCTATAGTATACGCCTTTCGTCGTTCCACGTACAAAACCTTGTCAAGACGAGCAGGTGGAAGGTCGCCCGAGTCCTGCAAGCCCCAAGTAATACCCGATGGATTTTTACTGGGAAATGTCCAAGCATCATTAAGATGATGCGAGGTCGCAAGGTTGGAATCCTCGGGAGAAACAGCGTTCATACCCCCTGCGATGACGCCCCCACGCACGTGCTCCTTTTTCATCAGCAACGAACTCAAAACCCCGAGTTGAACCCCCCGCATGCGGATACCAAGTGCTCCTGGCTCCAGGTGTGTGTTAATCATCCGCAAAACCATGTCTTGTGGATCGTTGGCTTTGGGCGACGAGACTTTAAGATCAACGATGATTGCGCCGCGTCCCGCGCTGGAGTAGCCGAAATTCAGCGTCCCGGCGAACATGACGACGACGGAACGTGCAACGAGCGTGACATTCCCGTATCCATGTCGCCATTTCTCCGCAGTGATGGGTGTGACGACGAAATGTCTCCTGATCCAATGATCGTCGAGGAGGCTCTGAAGGGCATCGCGGTGCACCTCTTGGAGCATGATACAACACGCTATTGGATCCTGATCCTCACCGCATTTGAAGACATATGTCTCGAGGTGTCGAAGGGCCACAAACATACGGTCCTTAGGATTGGGGGCTCTATAGTCGAGATTCCATGTCACTATTTGAATACTCGACGGGTGATCCAACTGTTCTTCGTATTTCCGTGTTGACATATGTCTCCATCCCCGTCTTCCTTCTCGATATCCAAACATCTTGGTTGACCGAAGTATATTTGGCTGTTCGTCCTGAAAAGAAACTCCAGCCATTACTAGAGTATGTGTGGGAGAGGGTATATGTTGGTTCTGACGAAGGATCCCTTTTATGTCTGGGTTTGTGCCAAAGAATGCCAAAAGATCAGTGACGTGCGCGTAATTAATCACTAGTATATATGATTTGGTGATAGACGCCCAAGCAAGGTGGAAACTTCCTGTTGTATTTGGGATATATGTTGAAAATAATACAACGTTTATCGATGAGTCGAACCAGTGATCACCTGAGGGCTCGCTTAGAGTCATGAGGCAGTTGAACCGAAATTTGTCTTTTGTTTCCCAAGGTCAGCTCCAAGCGGAGAGGCATGCAGTCACTCCTTGACATATCAACAGACCTTGTAAGCTTCTTACTCTGGGCTGGAAATGATAAATTATTCCCCACTACATGCATAATTAAAATGTGTTATATACTACAGCTCAGCCTCTGCTCTCGAGACCTTCTCAGGTTCTTCAACCTCCTCAGCAAATGCGCTGAGAATGTTCGCCTTGATTTTGATCTCGTCCAACTTTGAGGAGCTCAGGTTCTTCTTTTTCAGAATCTTCGCCAGGCTATGACGTAAAAAGGTCAGTATTGGATTGGAAATCACACGAATGTGAACGGTTTACCGAGAAGCCTCCTTCTGGACATATGCCTCACTGCCATTCGCGACCTTCTCCATAACACGGAGGTAGTGCTTGGCCGTGTCTCCAACACTCGCTGCGAGAACAGATGCCTCTTTAAAGATCGAGTTTCTGTCTTCAACTCCAGCGACGAAAAATCTGCTGGCGAGAGAATCAAATTCGGGAAGACGGCCAGCCTGGAAGAAAGTCAAAATAAGTTATGTACTCGGGACTCGATTTGATTGAACTCCATGTGAAGATTTGAGATGAACGTCATGCCCACCTGATCAGACAAACCACCACCGACTGCACGCTGCGTTCCGCATTTCTCATTCAAAAAGGCAACAAAAGCTTCTTCAGTGCGTCCAGACTCGTAAGTAATAGGCTCTTTGTTATCCTTGGAGAAGAACTTGATGGTAGGGAACCCAGTAACATCGTATTTCTTGGCCAGATCAGCATTCTTCTTATCATCACCATCAACGTTGGCAACAATACACTAAAGTATATGTCA
>JABAJZ010000070.1:13638-32444 GCA_018857265.1 Termitomyces sp. T32_za158 | reverse complement strand
CCATATATTTCAAGACAATATATGAAGGTTCTTGGTAAGAGACTCTTCTATGCTCTATGCATAGGGATGAGTCAACACACGATAGTCCCAGCCCGTATATGTTATGCACCTCTGTCTTATCCGATTCCTTTTTCCCAAAAAGAAACTTGTCGATATTCATCAGGTTCATAAAACAGCGGGTACCTTGATTTTGGTTTTCGTCTCAGATCCCACGAACAACATACTGAACAAGACCAGAACGAGAAACCAAGCCAACAGTAAATTTACTGAGTCATTGACAGACTGTACTGTGCTGATTGCTTACAGAGGGCAAGAGTAACAGGTTAAGGGGAAAGTAACGTCCTTCTCAAAAGTATCCTATCTTTGTTATTTTCACAGAAAATGATGCCTGAGATATCCCCTCTAGGTATTAAACAATATGACAAGTGTTCTTCCTCTGATGTATGATGCTGGACATCACGCGACATCCACGGTGTAAAGTTCTATGGAGATTCAATTATTCAAGGCCTACCAGCTGTATCGATCGATGCAGATCATGCTCCACCAGACACTACAGCTCTACAGGTTACAAGACCCTTGTGGTTAGCATCGTTGCTGTGTCGGCTTTTGCTGACCGGAGCACCTGTGGTCCATACAGGTACTTCAACGACCAGGTAGATCGTTTAATCATACGTAATGATGCTGAGCCGGCGATATGTGGTAATAATGTCCCAGATAACACCGCTTTCATTAATCTTAGGATTTATCATTCGACTTATTCGAGAAAAGATTTCGTTGCCATCACCCAGCCTGCCACTGAAGCGCATGAAAGATCAAGGTGATCGATGATCGCTTTATTATCACCTTTTGATGGTGTTGCACGACTGGCATGCCATAACAAACCTGCAGGCTTCTAAAGGTTTATTCCATGTTGGAATTTGATTGACCGACCATGACGACAGTAACTTCGACCTGAGCTGTGGAGGAAACTGATGCTCACAACCACGGACCCGGTATGCGCGGGGACTTCTTGCTTAACAGGAGCGAACAACGAACAGCACGCACGGTCCACAAAAGGCACGATAGTTCCTGTTCAACAGCGACGATCTCGAATGCCGGATGTGATACACCATCATACTACAACGGCATATGCAAGCTGAGGGATAGCTTCAGCCTGAAACCCGCAATACTTCTGATGCCTTTAAAACATTGCAAAGTCAGCGGACCGCGCTGTTTCTACGGATGTGCCACCATAGTTATTACTGCGTCACTCTAGGGCCTGAGACGAGTGCAATTGCGTAGATAGAATGGACCTCGACTCGGAAACCATACTATTACGGATACTGGATTTAGACCGAGATGTGATCATAATCGTCATGTTAGAGGTCATATCATGTCGCAATCTGTTTGGAAATACTGGCCGATACTGAGTAGCAATCATGACGTTACTTGGTTATACGAATGGTGAACAAGGAAAGTATGCGATGGCAAATAGAAGATTTCCATAGCTACTGAGTAGTTGGCAAGGTCACCATTCCCTCGCCCAAGCGGTGGCCACCTGGAACCTTGAGCTTAAGCTTCAGCGCCAGCCCTTGACCGGAGTTCTCAATTGATCGGACAAACGCTTTCCTATACTAGTCAAAGCAATCGAGCGAGAACAACTGTTCGAGTAGGCGCCATCCAAGACGCCCACAAACTAAGCACGAGGCTCACTTGTGTGCGTTTCCATGTTCAAATATGGAAATAACAAGCGTGGGAAAGGCAGATTGTGGGGACAGGAGATGGAAGGAAACGTTGTGGGCGCCGAAAAGAACACTGATGGACATGGGATAATCCGGTGATTTGATGAGTTGACCTTTCGATCATGATCGTACAAAAAGGTCCGTCTCGGCTCGGGATAGGCGATATGGAGTAATTGATTCCGCAAGTCCGACTTTGAGGCGTTGTTGTATTGCTTGCGGTGGAGACATGTCCGATGGTCGAGGATTGCCTAGAGACGGAGAACAAGTAAGGGCCTTGTTTCTTCTGGATGAGGTGGGCTGCTCATTGGTCGTAGGATTGGGTCATACCTGGAGGATTTGCAATGAGTGACACGTGGGCAAAGAGGCGAGGCTGAGCATCATCAAGGAATGATGGTGCAAAGACGAGAAAGAGTGTATCAGAAAGAAATCCTATGTAGGAGTTCTCTCACGAGGATATCCATCTTGATGGAAGGATCACATCTCCCAAGGACACCCTTATGCTGTACTCCCACTAATTCAATTAACCGGTACTGAGGACGTGCATAATTAACATCGCCACTGATCCAGGAAGATCGGTTGGCAAGTAGAGCATAAACGTCTAGTTCCGTCTCTAGGCGACTGAGCGACTAAAAAAAAAGAAAATGGCGAAAATGTCGTTTGTGGAACAAGGTGGAGAAGAAGTAACTGTCGTTTGATTCGGGGAAAGCGGACACGTGGCCGGTGGGGACATTGTTGGTCTTTTCTTTGCAGAAAGGGCAAAAGGAATGCCCGCCTGCCGAAGGTTGCAATGATATGTGCAAGAATCCAGGAATTGGTGATGCACGAGGTCTTTATGTCTTCATGATGATTGATATTGGGTGGATAGATCACAACAGTTGACAAGGCAGATGAGTTGAATCCATCTTCGACCTGTCTTGAGGACGAATGCGCACACACTTTAACTCGAGCGATCATTGACCAAGCTCTATCAGCTGCCACGTAAGGTAGGATCGAAGGTCTATAAGGAACAAGAAGGTTGAGTGAGGGAATAAACAAAGTTCCGGATTAAGCCACAAGGGAATGGACGAAAAGAGTAATGGGTCGATGATGAGGACCCCAGAGGTTGATATGATGGAGAGAGACAGGCAATCTGTCGAGCTCACAGCGTCAACGATGCATTGTTGGTCGTCGAGACGCCCCGATACAAGATAGGACTTGTTGAGAACAAATGGGAGTAAACGTGGGCGCAGTTGGAGGATAAGGAAATGCGGGATCAGGCTTCCCAGGGCGGTGGTACCAGGGGGCCTGCGGAGAAGGAAACGACCCTGACGAAGGTCTGATGGGAGTGGACATATAAGTAATCCCAGAACAATAGACTAGTCCTCGTCCTTTCGCTATCTTTTGTCCTCCCTGCTTTGGGAACTTGGGTCAGTTGACACCCCTCTGCTTTGTGCTGTCCAAACGGGATATTATTCCTCATGCCTGCTATACGTCTATCAAAGCGGAGACGCTCATCATTAGCCGTCTGTGAGTACAACAGATAGCTTTGAAGACAATACGAGTGTACTTACCCTGCGAATCAAGCATTCACTCCTGCCAAGGCAGGGATATATGGAATTTCGCCACGGCCTGTAACGTTTGCGCCGAATGTAACTCCAGTGACTTTCGTCGAGGATGACTTGACATCACCGTCGTCTCCTGAGTCTCATTCGCCTACTACTGCTCTGTTCCCACCCTCTGAGATGCCTGCACCCCCGCCCTCTCGTCGACGAGCGCCACCAGGTAAACGTCGGTCCATGGGATACATCCCACGACCACCGAATGCCTTTATGCTCTTCCGCGCCGACTTCGTTCGTCAAAAGCACGTCCCTGGGACGATTGAGACGAACCACGGCTCGCTATCTAAAATAATAGGTCAGTTGCTCATGACGTTTCCCTCATCAGTGTCTTGATTGATCGTTGTTGCTTAGGTAACTGCTGGCGCTCTCTTCCTCTGGAAGAGAAGAAAGTCTGGGAAGTCAAGGCGAAGCATGCAAAGGCAGAGCACAAGGCCAGATATCCCGACTACCGCTTCCGTCCCGTGCACAACAAAAACAAGGAAAAGAAGAAGGACAAGATGTTGACGACGCCTGAGGATGACCGTCGTTGTGAGGAAGTCGCCCAGCTCCTTCTTGAGGGCAAGAAGGGTGACGAGCTTGCGGCTGCTGTCCGCAGACTCGATCTCATGCGGACGGGAACCCCACCTGCAGCGCCATTCTTCCCCCAGCGTCGCCCGTCGTCTGTTCCCCTACCTAATGACCACTATCCGTATTTCAATCACGGCATCGCTATCCCGAATGCTCCATTCATGTCTAGCTCGCGACCAGGCTCTCCGCTGGACTCAATAGCCCGTCAACAGCAGCGCATGATGCTCGGCAATCGTCGTGCATCGAGTGCTCGTCCGGTCTTCCGCTCATGGACACTGCCTCTGCCTTCCATGGCACAAGTCCAGCGAGGCCACTCGCCATTACCGGATGTTGATACATCGCTCTTCAATCCCAACTTCTTCGGTGAAAACTCTAGCTTCTTCCAATCGTTCAACAACGACCAGCAATTCATGAGTCCTCATCCCTCAAGTCACGACCAAAGCACGTTTGGACCATTGGACTCGATTTCACCACATGACATACCCTCCGACCTCAACCAACACCATATGTTCTCCAACAACTCACCTGAATTCGACCCACTCTCCTGGCTCGATCCCCAGCTCCACCCCGAATCGCATCCCTCGACAGCCTACTCAGGCTCTCCTACACCTTCTGATGCTGCCGTCCTCCCCGCTCCAGCCGCGACACCCGTGGTGCACGCGCCCCAACCACAGTCGGCTGCACCGACAGTGACCGCGTTCGAGGACCTCGACCTTTGGAAAGAGTGTGAGAGCGGTTCGTTCACGAGCGACCCGATACAGCATCAGCAGTTCTCAGTTGATACTGGACTCGGGTTGGAATTCGACCCGACGCGTGCACAAGAAGTTGAGCTCCCTTCGACGGGTATGACCTTTGATGGTTCAGCTATGGGGCTGGGTTGCGCACACCAGGAGCAAGGGCTCGATACCCTATTCCAACCAGGCTTGTTCGATGAGAGCTTTGCTGTTGGTGGCTATCATGGTGATGTACCAGCTTACGCTGTATGAGCATGAACGCTGTTTTTCTTTTCTCCTTTCCGTTCTCCTTTTTCGTTACGACATTAGGACAGCTGGTTCGTGTAGCCTAATTATTTTCTTGTTTTTATGACTCTCTCTCATCTATTTTATCGTACCTCTAGCCATGTCTCTTTAATATGTCCGTATTTGTCTCCATGCACTGTAGCCATATACCGATCTCCTGTTGTAGCTTTTTTGTGTCTTGTTCGTTCGTCGATACCTGTCTCGGTCAAACCGCTGTATTTTTACACTCCCCTGTCTGTCCTGGTCAATTAATCGTGTTTTACACCTTATCTTGGTTTGCCGAGCTTTTTGAACCCTTCCATCAACTCTTGTACAAAGTGGTGGGCCAATGATTCAATTGCCACTGTTCAACCATACTACCAGGAGTACTTGAGATCCTTCTTCACGGGACAGCACAATCCAAATAGGTACAAGGTTTCCCATTCGATAAAATGAAGCATATGAAATGTACGTTTGGTTGGCCTCTCACTCAAATTAATTACTGTACGCTGTATTTCAAATCTCTAGGCCTGTCTCGTATGGTCTTTGCAAGAACACTTCCTCAATTGATTTCTGGTTAATGTAAGTGTGTCAACTCGCTCCGCGTCGGCGGATGGAAGGATTCTGCTCGAAATTAAGCCAACAGCTAACTGAAGAGCGTGTAGACTCAGACCATACGCGCCAGGAATATACATCGGAGCCCGCTATAGTGTCAGAGTCGATGGCTCGCGGTAAATGATAAGCTTATACTTCCTTCTGTAGTTTACGCGTTAATCGCGCAAGCCTATATATACCAAAAGCTTTTCCTCCACGAGATTTAAAGCCCTGATCGGTATGATTCTCTAACCACCTGATCAAATGCTATAATGCCGCCAAAATTTCATTCTGTAAGACGACTGGCACCATGGTCGCGAGTGTTCCCCATTGGTGTACCATTTACTGCTTTTTCCCAGCACAAGTCTGATTTAGTCGTTTATAATGAAACGATTTCAAACTGACCGTCTTGCTCAATAGGTTGTAAAGCCATGATTTCACCAATCTTTGAGCAGGTGGTTCGCAAAGCAGCCTCAGCCTCCTGGGAATGGTATCACAAGTATGTATATGCGCGCTTGGAATGTCACCCATGCCCACAGACCACTGTGTGCATAAGTCACTTGGTCATCCCCGTCAATGAATTGGGGAAGCGATCACTGTGCGTAAGTCACTGGGTCACAATTGGTCACTTGTCAGTCACACCTACTCGATCTCCACATCGATGGCTTCTCAAGTCAGCACCATCTGTCATCTGTCCACCTGTTCCTGAACTCTTAAAGTTTGTTTTTCCCGTTTCTCCAGACTTCATTAGAACATGTGGTTGATATCTATTCACCCGCTTCTTGGGTCACGTCACCGATCTCGGAGTTCACAACACTTGGAACAGAGCGTGGTCTTATCTGCCTCTGATAACACTTGCCAAGGTTCCACAAATCAATCTGGCATCTCACTGTTTTACGGCCCAGGTTCCGGCTCCAGGCTTGTTGCCACCAGGAATTTCGAAATGGAACGGATCTTTTGGTGGCATGATAACGGGCGTGAGTTACGTCTTGTAATGTCATCCTCGCGATGCGCGTCCACGGTTATCTCGTATGCCCGAGGCCTCGTTTAGAGACTAAGAGGAATGGATCTTCGCAATACAGTATCAGTCTACGCGCAGACCTCTCCAGTGAAACCCACTGCGGGAACGATTAACTATGTACGCGCAGCATTCGGCCCAAATGTAGCCTGCGATCGACATTGAGCCTAATGAGGACTTGCACATGGATACACGCAGGTACTCCCCGCCCAAGGCACAGAAGTCCCGGAAGTCCCCACGTCTTAGTCCTTCTGTGGCTACACTTGTTCACGAACCATACACGGCAAGTGGCGAACCCAGCTGAGCCATCCTATGAATCTCGCCCAGGCGGTGGACTAGCTGACGAGCTGATCGACATGAGCTGGAAGCGGAAGGTGGTCACTTCGTCTCATCAAAGAGCTTGGCTTCGCTAGCATTATTACTTCTTGGTACGAGGCGATCGGAGGTGCTGGTCAGGGGGAGTCTTTCGTGGTCAGGCGTTTTTCGAAGCACTCTTGGTGTTATCCGCGAATGAAAAACGAATGCTCGCTTGAACTTATGGCAACTTGCCGAAGCGGAATGGGTGATGACTAGAATATACTTGTTGGAAAACTTTGGTCAATGGACAATCAAGGCAACGTCCTTTTTGGAATGTCATCCCGACAATAGACGATCTAAGGCCGTAACCCCCTTCGGCTCTGATCTGCTTGAGTAGTTTGTGCACTCTAACCATGAAGGCTTTCCGTAGAGCTTGATCCTTGATTATAGTGTGCGCAGGGAAGTGGAAATTTTCATGGCGATTTTCCGATGGAGCAAGTCGTCTATACAGATATCCGAGTCCGACGTCCACAGTACTTGACGACAAAGCGGGCTCCCAATAGATTCTGCTTCGTCCGAGGGGAGGAATTTCTATCCTGAGCTGTGCCCCTCCCATATCCTTTAGAACATCAAATCCAAGTAAAGCGCGCTCGGTTTTGACGTTTAGGTCCAGACACTCCTCCTTTTCGAGAAGGACCGCGGAGTCAAACGTCTCAATACTGTCAATCGTTGCCTAACCACTTCACGGGGATCCAACTTCCTGACGTCACTTATACCGGTTGCTTCGGTGCGATTGTGATGAAAGCTCGGATATGTCACAGGCGACCTTCCCAGAAAAGCACTGGTCAGCTGGCAAACGATAACACAAGAACCTTCAATGGTGACTCTATACAACGGACGAACTTTGCACAGGCACACATAAGAATCCAAGGTCTAACACGCTTTTTGATACACTTTTCGCTAATTGATGGTTCTCTTTTCGCCCGGTTATTAAGCTTGATCCAGACACGAACACATGCAACTCGGGGCCAGCTAAAAATGTACTCATAAATGTCAGGGCTAAAAACCAGACGGCCAAACTGTTCAAGTCAATAGTAGCTATCCATCTTTCTTTCGCTTGTACAGACTGTGACTCTGGTCGGATCCTGTTGAGTCATCCTACCGCGTTGTAGTAATGGCGACGTTACACATGCGCCGCCGGGAATTTCCATTAGCGATTACAACTCACCGACGACGGTGTTAATCCGTTACCGGACTACTGTATCCCGTCTCCAGTTTGTGTACAGACGTCAACATGGCGCACACAGCAACAGCAGTGCATCGTGATATTCCAATATGATGATGCTACGGAAGATCAATCCACACTCACCTTGTTTGTATCCATGAGATGCGTCCGATGACAGAGTTCGTAGACCAGTCAACAAGTCATCTTTTTTTTTTGAAATTGATGCTTTATGTGTCTACACTGGTTCGAGACGGATGTATCAGTAACAGATCACTAAGTTTACTTCCGTCTCTATGGGGATAGGGGATAGGCGACCAGAGGCGTCCATAGCCCTTCGTGATAGGCACACAATCTTCCGGAGGAGCTATATAGGTTATGTTCCTTTTTACTATATAACATGATCGTTAAGTGAACCAAACATTATCCACTTCGAGTGCTAGCCCCTCTTCAATTACGATGCGCTCCACCACTATCATTTGTGTCTTTGCTTCGATCCTGCTTGCCGCCAATGCGGCCCCCGTTGTGAGTGCTCTGCTCCCGCTATCCTTCTTTCTCCGACGGTCATCTTTCAGGATGTCGCGGAAAACGTAGAACAACGTTCATCTCAGCATACTTTATCCTTTACTAAGAAAGATCTTTCATCTTATAGGACTTCGCACAGACTGTAACACCTACATTGAAACAGGTATGGATCGCTGTTCTTAATTTTCTTCGTCTGCCCCTTTACATCTCCTCTTTTCTTTAGGACTCGACCTTGGCTTCTGCTCATACTCCTGATGACAAACGTACTGAAGCCGGTACGCCTTCATGGAAACGTGTATGCAGTAGTCTCCACCCCGGTCTTTGAAACATCATCCTTATGTGTCCTTTGTCTAGAATGATGCTGCCGCCGCTGCTGAACCCGGCGCACCTGGCTGGAAACGCGCTGATCAAGGCGCGCCTGGGTGGAAACGCGCTGATCAAGGTGCACCCGGCTGGAAGCGCGGTAATCAAGGTGCACCAGGTTGGAAGCGCGGTGATCAGGGTGCGCCTGGGTGGTAAAGTGGCTTTTGAATCCCTCACATTTGAAATTGGAGCGGACAAGTCATTCCCTAGTTGTGATGCTTGGTGAAGCTTGCACACTGCCTTGGTCCTCTTGTCTGTTGCGATCTAGTCGTCCGAACTTAATTGCTATATATGCTTTCTTTTACGTTAGCCGTGTTCTAGAGTTCCGAATGATTTTACAGATAACTAAAGCAGGACGAATTTGTAGTGATGAATGTATGCAAACCGGGTCGTACTGTAGCGAACATGTGGCAATGTGAATTCATTGCCTAGTCCAGACGGGAGCTACGATCTGTTTCATTCCATCCAGGTACAGAAGCACGCCTAAAGCGCTTTTTCTATAAGGAGCCTGACACTGGATCATGACAATGACCGTGAGGGTTGGTCATCTCATTTTCTGGACTCAATCCTATGGCCAGGTCGGAGTATCCGTCAGCTGGTTACCATGGTCCGTGTCCAGAACAATGAAAGTTTCGTATCAGTCTCGTACCCTTCAAATGTGGTAGCCTCTATTATCTCTGATGCGCGGTGAGCTGATCATCCGCAAAGATGATGCTTGTATCAACAAGGAGAGGCTTCTATTGACCCGTTGCAGCTCTCACCAACGAGTCGTGTTTTTCTTGATGGATGGATAAGGTACCAGGCACATAACCCGAACTCAAACCGCGCAGCGGTCCGGAAACCATAAGACTATTCTCTACGGCAAGGTCATATGGTAATCACCGATGCCGAAGAGCAAGGCGTCTATCATGCTGCCACCAGGCATCTGAACGTACGTAAGTAATTACATAGCTTCGCACTGGTCGACCGAATGGACGTCAAAATCAGTATACGCCAGTCACTGAGCAAGAAGTGTAGAACGATGGGGATATGCGCAATCAAAGGTTGGCACCAAATGAGTGGCAAAAACAGCATCTTTCCGGTCAACTTCTGTGGTAAACAGATTCCATGTTGTTGGTGAGACTGTGCCGCAGGAATCACCTACAGAAAATGGAGAGATACAAGATTGCGTTTCAAGTTTCTCCCTTGTTCGTTCGGATTGCTCTGGCCAACTGTCATTCTCGGACAATGCCGTTGATTATTGGCAACACGCCGAGTCCCGGCATAGTTGCCGAAACTTTGAAACACGGTTTTTCTGTATGATTTTGGAAAAACTGCAATCAGCGATCCGTAATCTATGGCTCATCTGTCACATGTCATGAGTGAGTGCTGATGCATGATGGATACAAGATGTCTACTTGAATCTAATGAACAGACTGATTTTTCTGCTACGTCGTTGACATCACTAATTCGAGGGCGTGACTATTAGATCACCATGAATTTATGTTTGATACTGATTCACCCAGTGACTGGGACAGTGTCAACGATTCTCGACCCAAAAGTAGGACTCTCCACGTGAGTGAGACTCAAACACGACGACAAGTAGTACGGAAAAGGTTCCAGCGTTGTTCGTTTATTGGATCGCATTCACAACTACTATCGTGAGTACCAACATATGTAATGATATCAAAGAAGCGCGCAAGAATCAAACACAGCACCAAGTTATTTGAAACGTTTCAAAGCAATGTCAGATTGGAAGCTACAAGACATTGATCCAAGAATTTGCATCGACGACTACTCAAGTAACTGCTTTATCTTGCTGGCAAGAAGCGATAAAGGTCGGCAATCAGATAGAGACTCCCGGCGACTACCACCAAACCATCACCGTCCTTCCTCGCTGCCCACTCAAGCGCATGTTGCAGCTGATGCTCAATGGCTCCATCTGCAACCCATACTTCAGCTTCTGGGACCAAGGAGGCGACAACATCACGCATATCTTCAGGCGCAACTGATTTGACCCACGGCATTTCATCGGGAGGTGTAAAGCGTAAGCAAGCAACCCTAAGATTAATCTTCAGCGACGACTGCGAAGGCAGCGTCGGAGGAAGGATCGGTGACAAGGTCTGCAGAGGTGTTTTTGGAGGTGAATGGGAGAGAGACAATATATAAGTAAGGTTGAGAGGGGTCTCCGTCTTAACAAGAGAGAGAAGATGCGTTATATACGATCCCAATGTCGTCGAAGAGGCAGGGTTATGTGCACCATCCGCTAAGGCAATAAGAGGTCTGGTGATCACACGAGTTGGTTCAGAAGGAAGGACATGGAAGGACAATCGTCCTGGCCAGCGCACAGATCGAATGCCCTGTGAAACCGTTTCAGGTGAGATACTCTTAGCTATCTTGGTGTGAAGGGACGATGGATGGGTGAGAACCGTGGAAATGGCTGTTAGTGCGACCCCTAGATTCTCGAGCTGATGATCACCAAAGAGTGGTAATGTTGCCTGTATATCACGAGCAAAGCAGGGCATGTGAGCTGTAACGGGAGATGGAGGAGGTTCGCTGAAGTGATCTGGAGTTAGTTTAAATGAAGATTGAAGGAGGCCGTCAACGTTGGTATCCCAATCGCGTCGAGCGACCTTGATTGAGGCTACGAGCTCTCCACCAACGTTCCTGACGACATCTTGTACTGATTCAAGAACCTCGGGATGTTTTTGAGGTCCTAATACAAGTACGCGCCCTTTTCTGGCGATTCCCGCCTTTTCTCTGGCGATCTCAGCTACAGTATTGCCCAGGAAAAACTGGTGATCGAGATCGACAGATGTTAATGCAGAGACGAGAACAGACTCGTCTGGGATGATGTTTGTTGCATCCAAGCGGCCACCCATTCCAACTTCTAGAACAACAACATCTACTTTGGCCTCCTCAAAGATAGAAAGGGCGGTCAGGGTAAGAAGCTCAAAATTGCTGAGCTTGGTATCGTGGACTTGATCGGCGTGTTTTATACGAGATCTAGCATCCAGATAAGTTTTTGCATCGATAGCAGCATCGTTTATAGTAATGCAGTCGTGAACCGAGACGAGGTGGGGGCTGTTATATCGTCCGACAGATAGAGAAGGCACAGAATTGCATAGAATAGAGGTCAAGATTGCCGATACGCTTCCCTTGCCATTAGTACCTGCAATATGGAAAGTGGGACGCGTGTATGGTGGGAGAAACTGTACTAGACGCTGCAATCTGTCCAGACTAAGATCAATCGACATGTTGGGGCGATGGTATTGACGAATCTTTGAAAGCTTGTTGATATTTCATTCTCTGACGCGGGCGGACTTTGAAATTCCGCTTCTGACAAAGAAGCGCGCTGTCCATGTGTTCTCACTGCCACATTTTGTCAGGTGAGAGTGCTTCCAGGTTTCAGGAGAACTTGGTGACTGAAATTTACAACGGCATGTTTAACTTTAGCTTCAGCGAGTTTATGCCACCTGCTCAGAGCATGAAAGCCGCATCAACAGCGAAGGTCTGTCAGGTGGCGCGCGGGTGATTCTATTTGTATTCGAAATTCACCAAACCATCGATCGCCAAATACGTGGATAATATGTAAGCCGGAAAGATCTTCCCCAGACCCATCCATAGGTCCCCTCTGCCACATCGAATAAACAGTTTGTATTAGAGCAGACGTGCTGAGCCACGCATGGGATTTGCACAGAAAGATTGACTGATACAGATGACTTCTGTCAACATCCATGAAGGCACACGTCAGTAAACTTGCGATTTGATGGCACCATCTCGCCATCTCGTCAACGTGGTCCATACCAGCCGGCCATCAGCCGAGGATTTTTACTGATGTGGCATGTACTTTATAAATGGCACGAGCTCGCTTAGGCTTAGTACACCTCAATGCCTTCTGATATACCTGCGGATGTTTCCTACATCGGAGGGGTTTGGTGTGAGGGAGTACTATATGGTGAGCACTCGGTCCTCAATTCTTACATAGTCGTCGTCTGAACATGATTTGTCAAATAGGCATCCAGTATGAACCCATTTGATTCTCCGGTCTCTTCTTAAATGGAGACTTTCGTAGCATTGTTGTCTTTAGTTTTATTTGCGTCATTTACCTCGACAACTTTCATCATAAAACAGGGAGAATTGGAGGAGGGTCTGCTACATCTGCGTGAGTCGTCTCTTGACTGGGTTGTAAGTGCTGAGCCGACAAAGTTTGAGTTAGAATTCTTTTAACATTCAGTATCTGCATGTTCGCCCTCTCTACGGCTCATGTAGGACTTGCGGTTCAATCACTCCTTGACGGTTTTATCTATCAAAAGTCCGAGGGAAGTGATGTTTTCTTTCGACAGAACGTCTTCCCAAACAGAAAGGCTATATATATTATCAATGTACGCCGCGTGTCCTGATAAATGATGCATACTGATCGTAAGTTTCTTAGCCTGCGGCATCAAGACTATCGTTTCGGACGTGGCGCTGTCTCACAGCTCTGTCTTTGATCCCAGCATTTTATCATGGGTCACGTCAATGTTCTCATTGACCATTGCGACACAGTTCACGGCAACTGCTCTTATCGCCTACCGCATCTGGCGAACATTCAACTTTGCGAACTTACAATCCAGGGCGCGATACATGTCCCTAGTATGGCTTCTCGTTGAATCCGGCGCCATATACACTTCGACCGCTGTCATACAGCTTATAACAGAAGTTCTGGGAATGAATGCAGGTGTCATCATGGAATTCATGCTGGCTCAGCTTTGCGTAGATCTTTCAGTTGTCTGTGATATCACCACTTCTGACTGGTTCCTCTATAGGCTATCGCTCCGGGCCTGATTGTAGTTCGCATTACATTAGGCTCCGCTTTCGGAAGCTCCTCGAGGAAGAGAACCTCCACTAATAATGTTGTGCAACTCACGACATTCCATGCTACGGCGAACCATGTAAAGAGTACTGAAGATACACTTGGGTCCGATACTATTCCTGGCGCGGTATCGTCTGAGGAGCAGATACATACCAGACAAGATGTCCCTTGATCCTCGCTCGCATACGGTGTTTCTACAAGCTCTAGCTTCCTTATTTATTTACATCTCCATCTTCATCTTCTTTAGGTTGTAATCTATGTTCCAATATGTATGATCAAGTTTTTGATGTCACCGTGTTTCAGCCATTCCAGAAAAAAGAGATATATGATATTGTGGATGTGGTCCATCTGAGACCAAGTGGTCTTCTCGTTTTGTAAGTCCGTCTCTATATAGATGCAAATGAGATGACGGTGCAGTTGAGTTGGAACCATAGGACTACCAAGTTATTTTGAGTCTCCGAGTGAGGTTGATTGATGTCCTTTAGTCGCGATGCTTACATCTCAGAGGCGTATAATTCCGAAAGCTGTGAGGCTTCTAGAGAGAGTCATGAAATGAAGGACAATGTGAGAACAACCAAGTCTACAACTTTCCTTCAAGAAATTGCTCACATAACAATCTTCCGGCTTGTGCATAAGTGGGCCGGTGACGAGTGTCTGATTGGCTCATCAGACATTATGTAGAGAGGTCGGCATAGCAATGGTCACCACATTTTGATTCCCGAAAATGCCGGTTGATTTCGACTATGTACATATCATCTATTTTTTCAAGGTCAGCCCAGAACTGTGGAGGCACATTTCGACTCTACAATTGTCCACCTTTCTGATAATGTCCACTTGTTCTCTGTTGACCTGAGTAATTTTTCGTTCTCGAAGGCGTCTCTGAAATGCCTGCTGACATTCCTGCCGATGTGTCGTATATTGCCGGGGTGTGGTGTGAGGGTGTACTATACGGTGAGCAAAATCTCCCCCTGACAACACGTCCTTGTAGCTGACCCATTTAGCAGGCATCCAGTATAGTCTTCATGCTTTCGTAGCGGCTTGTCAGTGTATAATTTGATATTTCACAGTCTCATCGTGTTCGGCTTCGTGTGCAAGATGTTTTGCGGCCATTCTTCCGCAATGGGCCGAGGATATTCATCAGTGTGTGTGACGACTTTCATTTCTAGCCTTTGTCGGACTAATTCTTCTGAACCAGTATTCTCCTTGCATTCAGTTTTTGCATGTTCGCACTCTCTACGGCCCATGCGGGACTCGCCATTCAATCCCTTTTTCAAGGTTTTATCTATAATAAAACTCAAGACGCCAACACTTTCTTCCACAATAATGTCTTCCCAAAGCGAAAGGCTATCTATATCGTCAACGTACGCCACAGACTTTATCTTCACAGACGTTTGATTGACTCCAGGCTAGACTTTTTTAGCCGACACCCTTCTAGTAAGATGCATGGAGACCTTCGCTTGTAAGTAAACTAATCTGTCCCGACGATATGCAGATTTGGCGAGTGTTTGTTATTTGGCAAAGAGAGTGGAAGATATTTACACTCCCTGTAAGTCATCGTAAACCATCGAGCTATTTATAAGCTTCACCTCTTGTCTTGCTACTTAGCTTGTCCTTCTTGTCGGCTTTGCGGGTATGCCTTCCAATACTTCTACCTTTCTTTCGCGGCTGATAAGCTCGAAGTTTGTGGCATTAAGACCATCGTGGCGAATGCACTTGCGCAACACAGTTCCGTTTTCGACCCAAACATTCTATCATGGGTCACATCCACGTTTGTCTTGAACATTGCAACGCAGATCACAGCGACGTCTCTAATCGCGTTCCGCATTTATCGTGCAATAAACTTCACAAGCCCCAAATTCCGAGTGCGCTACATGTCCCTCATCTGGCTCATTGTCGAATCTGGGGCGGTGTATGTATCAAAAGAACGAGGAGACGTTCCACAGCACATACAACAACCACACAAGGCTAAGGTGCGGAATTGATACGCGCAAATTGATTGTCCCACTGCTCAAAGGCGCTGCAAGTCCTATAGTCTGATTTAAACAATTAAGGAGTGCCGTATCCGTGTTTGAGGGTATCGGTGAATCAGCAGCCCCTTCGTTTGCATAAACCGCAGTATTGTTATACCCATCCAGCGTCAGCACAACAGAGCTTGCCCTGTAATACTGGATGACCTGTTCAGGGGTCGGATAGCCGCTGAAATTCGAAGGAGATGTCGAGCTACTAGCAGCGTTGAAGTAAGACGAGCAATTCGACGAGATATCAGAGATGAGGGCCCCGACGGTGGAGTTGTCAGATACGATGCGGAATGTACTATTGTTGTTGGTGTTGGTAGACTGGAAGGAGGCAGCAGCCATTGCACCGCCTGGGCGACTAGAGTTGTCAGGAAGACCGTACTTAGAAGGTGTGTAAGGCTGATTGTTTCAGACGAGGAATTTTGAAGCTCACCTCATTATTGTGAAGATAGGCCGCGGTTCCTATGCCAGCCGCGGAACCCCAAACTACGGGCCAAAAGTAAAAGGGGAACCCGCGGCCTGCTACACCGGCACCCGTGATGCCAGGATATCCACTACCGTACATCCTGGAAATGGATTAGTCTGATAGCTAGCAAAGAACTTTGCTAGAGCGTTACCGTGTGCCAAAGATTTGATTTCTTGTGCCGCCACCCGCCATG
This sequence comes from Termitomyces sp. T32_za158, assembly GCA_018857265.1. Lineage (NCBI taxonomy): Eukaryota > Fungi > Basidiomycota > Agaricomycetes > Agaricales > Lyophyllaceae > Termitomyces > Termitomyces sp. T32_za158. Next base: position 16,033 of record JABAJZ010000070.1, on the reverse strand, counting down.
CGCCCCGCGAATAACTGACCAGCTGGAATGGCAGCCGGAACACCACCTCCTGAACCGTAAGATTTTGCGGAAACCGTCTTGCCACCTGAGGTGATGCCATGAGACGTTTGTGATGATCCCGAGGAGCCTTTTCCACCGCTTGAGCCCCCAGAACCTTTCCCACCAGAGCCACCAGATCCACCCCGTCCACCACCACCACCAGCTTTTCCGCCGCCGCCGCCACCTTTGCGTCGTACGAGGCGTCTAGAACTTTCACGAGATGTGATGAAAGGAAAGAACATGGTGTAAACGTGAAGGAGGAAAAGTCTGAATACCGAATATACGATGACATATATATTGTGGCACAACGATCGACAAGGCTGTGCAATCTTTTGCGGAGTAATTTGAAAACCAGGGCTACTCAGCACAAAACAGGGAAACGAGTCAAATTGTGGTCATGGAAGAAATGAAGAATTTGGAGAAGAATAGAAGGTGAAGTCATTACATCAGTCGGGACCTACATAGCCGGTTCAGATAATCTTAATCAACGGCCACTCGGCACGAGCTCTACGATGCTCCGTTCCGCTGATCTGGCCGAAATAACTAACAACTGGAACGATTGTAGACAGCGCTTTAGTTTTAAATGCCACAATAGTGATACTCATACCGGTATCATTATACTTGTCCTATGGAGCGGGTTGTCCTCAAGAACGTCTAACACAAATATATCTATCACATCCGTATATAAAAAATGACATTTTGACCAATACTTGTGACTCAGAGTAAATGTATAATGCATATCCTGAATCAGGGCGCCAATAACGTATGATTATAGAAAGGGCAGAACCTCAAACACCTCGAATTGGTTGCTGGATTATCCAAACTTCACGGATCATGCTGACAAGTAGCTACATGTAGGAGAGGCGCTGACAGTCAAGGCCGAACCAGGGTATGAATCCTTACTGACCGGCGGCGGTCGCACTCACTTTGAGCGACCATTGCGCGCTTTCAGGCGTATGGATGAAGAGAGCCATGGAATTATCACTTAGGATCATTCAAGGAAGCGTACCGGAAGTGGACGGCGTTTTGACCTCTCCGATCAACCACAAGAAAGCTGGACTTCAAACATATGACGTCCAAGATTGCCATTATCGTTGACTTGAACTTCCGAGTATACTGATGAGCGTGACTGGGCGGAAGAGGAGATTAGCCTGAACAGAGGGTTGGGATTTTTGGCGCGATTCTACACAGAACTCGACTTTGAGAATGTATAGGTTTCTGCATCTCTTTATAGATGTGGAACAGGTAAAGCAAGAAAGTTTTCGAGAAGTCTCATCTGGCGATTGCCGCAAGAATTCCACTAGAATTCCACGCTACATTCCTTGTCAGATTGCCTGCCATAGTTTAACGGCTGGCATACGCAGCGCCCACTAAAGTCTACTGATGTCCAAACTTCTTTCCACCGACGCAAGCGCAATGCCGCCGTTCGATCCTTCACACCAAAAGCTGCCCTCTCCCATAGCCATCCGGGTTGAAACTCGAACATGGGTCGATGTCGACAGCAGCTCCAATCACAATTCCCACGGCCCATCCACTTTCAGTACTGTGGAGTCACCATCACAGTCACACCATCCCGACCTTTCGCAACCGCAGCCGACGACGAGGTGGCCCTCTATGACGATGAAGTCGTATCGCTTTGACTATGACCCACGAAGGGTCTTTATGAACCCATTCCCCGAAATTTCACTCGGGAAACATCGTCGCATTGTTGGCGTCTACTTGGCTGGAGCATTGGTGAGCACGATAGTAATGGAGGCACCAATTGGTTCTAAGCAATGAGCACCAAGTTTGCGTTAGCAAATTGGACATTTTTAGATGCTGCTGTCTTGTCTGCTCATGCGCATGCTCCATGGGGCCAACCAGACACACCTCCGCCTGTGCATGTAACATTCGTCGACTGGATACCAGGCATTTGCTCTTTACTAGGCTATTTAACTATCAACTTCATCGACAAAGACCGCGTCCGTGGAGACGAGGGTTATGGAGACGCGGGGGCTGTGTGGAGAGCGAGAGTGGCGTTGTTCCTTGGGTTTGCGCTCATGGCTGGCGGGCTGGCAGGCAGCGTGGTGCGTCGACAAACTTTCCGATTGTTCGACTACAATTTCATGGCCCTTCCAGACTGTTTTAATTCTGAAGTATATTCTAAATGGATATACTGAGCAATTCACTTACTATGGATACGCCAACGTTTCACAAAGCGTTGCACTCATGCTGTCTGCCATTGTACTTTGGTTTGCTCAGAGCGGTAGCAATGAGTACGAGTATAATCTTACCTTGTAACATCAAGCGAACCTTCGACTGTTTCTTTGTACTTACCAATCGACCTTTCAAGACATAATGAATGGAATATGACATT
>JABAJZ010000069.1:19444-32563 GCA_018857265.1 Termitomyces sp. T32_za158 | reverse complement strand
CAATTCATGACCGGCGTGTCCACCGATATCGGGACTTCTTTTGTTCGTCCCGCAGGAAGGCCGGGCGACGTCCTGCATGCGAAAGCTGTCTTGACTGGGATGGGTAATGGCGGACTTTTTAGCTGATTGGCATGCGCCTGATGTGTGACCTTTCAGGCAGATCGCTTGCTTATACACGAGTAGACTTTACAGACCCTGCGGGCGAACTCGTGGCGTACGGATGTAAGTTGCTGTCCAAGGTGCCACTGAGGGTTAATGTACATTTCGCGTGAGCAGACCACACCAAGTACATTGGCAAGTCGTCGTTGCATCCTGTAGGTCTTCGTGCTGCAGACGGTGCGCATGCTGACTTGCTGCAGAAAAACGTCAAGTTCTCAGAGGACGGGAAGGAAGTGATTGAAGGGGAAGATGTAGAATAGAGTGGTAGTAGATTTGAGTGTAGATGCAAACACACGTTGGCGAGAACCACGATGGACGAACTGTCTGCCCTTGCGCCCGAACCATCGCGCAGACGTATAACGCGCATCCGGACATCGTCGACTGGACTGCGCTCGGCCTATCCGCCCAGCGCGAGCCCCGTCTCCGCGCGCACAGGCTCTCCCAGCGTCTCACGGTACGCCCTCCGCACTCTCCCGCACTCCCGCTCCAACTCCCCCACAGCCCCGTAGAAATCCTCGCGCCCACTCCAAGACGCCACCTCATCGACTCTTCCGCGTCCCAGCACTGGCTCCGCACGCCCCCGCACTCCCCCGTCTCCTCGCGCTGCCCGTCCCCCGCTTCCACCGCCGCCTCTCACCGCCCCCCCACGACCTTTAGCACGCTGTTCGAGGAGGGCGAGCATCCGCGGGTGCAGAGGACAAAGACACATACGGAGGACACGGGCATGGCGAAGAGGTGGGTGCGCTCCATGCACAAGCGGAATCTGCGTGCGTGGGTCGTGCCTACCGCCGTGCTCGCAGCGGTGTTGGTCAAGACGGCGCTGGGGCTGGGGCCGTATTCTGGTCAGCTCCGTCTTTCGATTTCTCAGCTGTCGTCTCATTGCTTGTGTTACTAGGGGAAGGAACGCCTCCGATGTATGGAGACTACGAGGCGCAGCGCCATTGGATGGAGCTGACGCTGCATCTACCCTTCCGACAGTGGTACACATACGATCTACAGTACTGGGGGCTGGATTATCCGCCGCTCACGGCGTACGTGTCGTGGCTTTGTGGTGCCGTGTGAGTTCTCATGATCAATTCGAGTCTGGGTGCTTAATTCGAGGCAGTGGTGCGTGGATCGAGCCGTCTTGGTTTGCGTTGGGTACGTCGAGAGGAATCGAGACACAGGGGAGCAGGGTTTTTATGCGCATGACGGTGATTGTGTTGGATCTGCTGGTCTATATCCCGGCGCTGGTGATGTTCGCGCGGACGTGGCAAGGGACGCGGTCCATGCGGACACAGGTGTGTTACTTTGCGTTCGCCTTTGTGGATGAGATACTAAACAACGACGATAGCACGTCGCCCTTTTGACTCTTTTATTCCAACCGGCGTTGCTTCTCATTGATTCGGGGCACTTTCAGTACAACTCTGTGATGCTTGGTGCGTATCTGTATATCAGTAGAGGTTGCTTTGCAAACGCAGTCTCGTAGGCTTTACGCTACTTGCGCTCAACTTTTTTGCTACGGGGCATGATCTATTGGGCGCCATTTGCTTTGTACTCAGCCTTGCGTTCAAGCAGATGGCACTATACTACGCGCCTGCTATCGGGACGTATCTCGTTGCCAAATGTATCTTCCTTGGACGCACAAAAGGGTGAGTCTCTCATTCCGATGGTTGAAATCGTTAAAATTCAGTCCCGTAGCACCACGTTCTTTATCCACCTGGCTTCAGTCACGCTCGCCACGTTCGTTTTCCTCTTCCTACCCTTTCTCCCGCCCTTTTCACCTGTGACTACCATCCGCGGGCCTATCACTCGAATCTTCCCTTTTGCACGTGGCTTATTCGAAGACAAGGTAGCCAACTTCTGGTGCGCGTCCAACGTCGTATTCAAATGGAAAACCTGGGCATCCTCGGCGTCGCTCATCAGGCTCTCCACTGCTATGACGGCCCTTGGATTTCTGCCTAGTGTCTTGATGTTGTTCAAGGCCGGGTGGAAATTTAGAATCCAGCCTTCGAACGAAGCACGCGCTGCAGAGACGAGACATACACCGTTCCTGCCGCTTTTGCCTTTTGCGATGCTGACGTCGTCCATGTCATTTTTCCTGTTCTCGTTCCAGGTGCACGAAAAGACGATTCTGCTCCCCCTGTTGCCCGTCACTCTCCTGCTTTCTGGGGCGCATGTTGATTCGGCGGTCTACTCGTGGGGCGTACTCGTGAACAACGTTGCTGTATTCAGGTATGTGGGCTTTGACGTACGCGCTCGCCTCCTGGCTGACAACGAATCAGCATGTGGCCGCTGCTCAAACGCGATGGACTCGGCATACAATATCTCGCGACTCTGGTATTCTGGAACCGACTTGTCGGATACAATCCATTTCAAGCCCCCAAAAAATCATTCACACACATTCTCTCCGCAGTACGTCTCCACACAGGCGTTCTTGTACCCTCTTAACATTTCTAATCATGTAGGCGGTGTACACTGCGGCGATCATACTCCACCTGCTGGAAATGGCGGTGACGCCGCCGGCACGATACCCAGACCTATACCCCGTGCTCAACGTGTTGATCAGCACGCCGGTGTTTGCGTTGACATGGCTGTGGAGTATTAAAAAGGGGCTCGAGGTGGGTTGGGCACTCGGCGGACCCGGGCCGGCCAAGGCCAACGGGGTGAGGCCGCTGTCTCCTCCCCCGAGCGCGAGCGCGGGCGCGGAGGGGAGCTTCCGGCAGACGGGTGGGCGGTCGGCGAGTCTGGGCTTTGCGCAGGCGAGGCGGCGGACTCGGACGGCGTCGAGCGTCGGTGGGGACTAGGATTATGTGTTGATAATAATTATTTATTATACGCCACGTGATGGGGGTGTGTTTTGCTTAAGTTTTGAATGAAATTGAATTAGCTAGTTAGAATTGACTGTGATGCTCTCTGTCGCCCGCAGCTCGCGCCCAGGCCCAGTTCTCCTCGTCGTGCGCACTCTTGCTACTGAGTCTGTCCACTCTGCTCCAGGCGACATCCCTCCTCCCCCGCCAAAGCCCCCAAACAAGCCAAACAAGCCCCGCACGTCGCTATACCTCCGCCCTCGTCCAGCGGCGCCCTACAAACACCCAGCGATACCCACTCTCCCCTCCACCTTTGGCAGAAACCAGCTGCTGCCTGTGGCCGACAGCACACGAGCACTCCTCGAATCCGTGGTCGCGCAGTTCGACGCGCCCATACGCTATGCGTTCGCATATGGGTCTGGCGTGTTTGAGCAGGACGGATATGATTCGCTTGGTGAACAGGATAAGCCGATGCTGGATTTTATGTTTGCGGTTACGCATCCTGCGCATTTTCATTCGATTAATATGCAGCAGCACCCGCATCACTACCCACTGCATGCCCGGCTCCTCGGCTCCTCGTATGTCTCCAGACTGGAAGAGGTTGGGCCGGGCGTGTGGTTCAATCCGTATGTCCCCATCGGCGGCGTGGTGCGTGTTTTTCGCTGCGGACTGACTAGTTGATTTGATGTTGATTTTGATCTACGCAGAGAATCAAGTATGGTGTGACTACGGTCGACAACCTGTGCTCGGACCTGCTCAATTGGAAGTCGCTGTACCTCGCGGGACGCATGCACAAGCCGCTCCGGATAATCAAGGACGACGCGCGTGTGCGGCTCACGCAGCAGGTCAACCTCACCTCTGCGGTGCGTGCTGCGCTCCTCACGCTCCCGCACGAGTTTCCCGAGGACGCGCTGTTCGAGCGCATCGCGGGTATCTCGTACAACGGCGACCCGAGGATGTGGCTCCCCGCGGAGAACAGAGGCAAAGTGACGAACATCGTGCGCAAGCAGGGTGCGCAGTTTAAGGAGCTGTATCATAGACTCGCGGTGGGGCTGCCGGGCGTGCAGTGGCCTGTGACGGAGTCGACGATTCGTCAGGATACGAGCCCGGCGGCGAGAGCGGCGCATTTGAGGAAGCTGCCGTCGAATATGCTCAAGGGTGTGAGGGAGCGGTATTTGAGAACTTCGGAGCTGTCGGCTGAGGCTGACGAGAGCGCGTTTTGGCTGGAGCTCGCGGGAGACGAGAGGTTGCCGCAGGTGTTGACTGAGGGTGGGTAGTTTTGTCGTCCTCGACGTCTTTCTCACTAACAACACGTTGTAGAGATGGGGAAGATTGTGCGATACCCTGCTGCTGTGCAGACTGTCAAGGGTATAGCGAGTGCCGGGCTGGGGAAGAGCGTGAGGTACAGCATGGCTAAAATCGGGAAATGGTGGACTGGTTCGCGGTGAGTTGGCTTTTGGCAGGCCTGGAGCCATAGACATAGGACGGGAACATATATCATATTTATTTTAACATGTATTCTTAATGACAGCATTTGGTGTACCCCGCAGCATACTCTAACTTTTATCATCGCCTTCTCCCCTGGCCTGGAGCAGTCTAAAATCTCAGGAACCACCGACCATCACGACGATCATTCATTAAACGTATTCGTCTTTTTTTTTCCCGCCAACATTCAACTTTGGTGTTTAGTGAATACAAAGGCTTGTATGTAGGTGGATCCTTCGGGTAGTCATGGTATTCGTTTCCCGGCTGCCGCACACAGGCATCAGGAGATCAAACATAACTCGGACGAATATTCACATCACTTTCAGTTCTCCTGCTACCTCTTCGCACGCGCTACGCGATGTCCGACCCATCCTCGTCCCCTCAGTCCCGAGACACCCTTCATGCAGAGGAGAATGCCCTCGCTCAACAGCGCTCGCCGTCAACCTACCCCGTCACGAGGACAGTCGCTATAATCAAGCCCCATGCCCTCCCGCATCGCTTTGAAATAGAACACAGAATCCAAGAAGCCAGCTTTGAAGTACATACACCCCTCTCCTCTGCCGATGCTATTGTAGTAATCTTTCATTCCCTAGATTGTCAAAGAGCGGCGAATGGAATTCGACACCGAGACGGACCCGGATACTCTCTACGAGCTCTTTGGCGAAGACGCAGCCTCCTTTTCCGAGTGAGCGTGGCACTGACGTTGGCTGCTGCGCTGAGACTGACACCTACCTACCTCCTCTAATTAGGGGCCCTGTCTGGGTGTACGTCCTCGAGCGCCGCCGAGCCGTCGAAGTCTGGTCGACCCTCATGGGCAACGCAGACCCCGAAGTCGCCCGCGCCGACGCGCCCAACTCCCTGCGCGCCCTCTTCGGCAACGACCGCGCACAAAACGCGCTCATGGGCTCTCCCGACGTGCAAACAGCCGAAGTCCAAATCGCATCCATCTTCGTCTCCTCACCCCCGTTCCCCACCACCGAGCTCCCGCCACACGATAGCGACGGCGACGGCTTTAACTCTTTTTGCGCGCATGCGGGCACAGACGAGGGCTACGCACCGTCTACCGCCACTGACCCCTCCACCGTCGGTGGCTCCCGCCATTCGCTCGCAGGTACAGGTACAGGTACAGGTAGCAAACCCGCTTTCCGCGCGCGTGCTGTTCCAGCAACCAACGCCTCCCCGAACATCGTCCCGCGCACCACGCGTGCGGCGGCCCTACGCGCCGGAGTGGTCGTTGAGAAGACGCAGGTTGGGCCCCGCACGCCCCCGTCGAAGGAGCAGCTGAAGAGGACGTTCGAGAATGTGCCGGGGCATAAGCGCGCTGAGACGATCCAGGTCGCGTCGACGGCGGCGCCGAGTATCGTGCCGAAGATGACGCGCGCGGCGTCGTTGAGGCTGGGGCTCGAGCCCTCGACGCCTCCGAGGAGGAGGGAGTCGGTTGGGGCTGGGGGTAAGGTGAATACGAATACGTTTGAGGGTGTGCCGGGACATAAGAGGAGGGAGTCGATCGTTGTTGCGTCTGTGAAACCGCCGAATGTGTCGCCGCGGTCGAATAAGAGTGCGGAGCTGAGGCAGCGGGGTGAGCAGGGTCCACCGCCGTCGTTCATGTGTGCGTTCTCGTGTCGCTCGCGTTTGTTCGTACCCCGCAGACTGATGATGTCCCCTTGATAGTCCGTGGTGCGACGCCGCCTAAGCTTCCGGGGATGGCACGAAACACCTCGACGAGCTCTAATTGTTCCTCTCCAAAAGGCACGTCCTCACCCTTGGCCCTACCAGCGAGTTCCTCGCCCCGAGCATCCATACCTGCTACCCCCTCGCGACACACAGTCAGGCGACCGTCGTCCGTACTCGGAACCACATCCCTTGCTGCCAACGCCAACGCCAACGCCACGTCTGATGGCCCTGCCACAAACGGAAGCGGAGACGTGGATGACGATGCGGCTAATAAACCCGCAGCACGGCCTCCGCGCCCGAGCAGCGTCGCCTCGATGCATTCCAGCCCTTCCATCACGCCGCGCACGAATAGGAGTGCGGTTCTGCGTGCGGCGAAACAGGAGGCGGAGAGTTTGGCTGCTGCTGCTGCTGCGAGGAAGAAGAATAGGCTCTCGAAGGCTGCGCCGTCGAGCTTTAAACCGATCGTTGTTTGATTGTTGTTGGGGATGTTCTTGCTTCCTGAATGATGGATAAGATCTAGAAGGGTTGCTTATGGTCTTATTTATGGTCTTTGCCTCGAAGGCCACGATAAGGGTCAAGTCTATGAATCTCGGTATCTATGTCCGTTCTGTATCTGGTGTGTTATCTGATTTCCGTTCATTATCTATCGAGACGTTACTCGCGCGAAACAATATGTATCCCATCTAACATCCTTTCTCCTACTACAGTGTTCTTAGTCGGTCCTTAGTGTAAACTCAATCTACATCAGTGACCAGTGTATATTTACTTAAACTCTATGCGATATCTTTGAATTGTTTTATGATTTTCATCCTCGATACGCCACGTGTCCGAGCGCCTAATTTGAAATCCAGCTCCACTGCTCACTCAATTGCTCCCGCATCATCATGCCAGTCGGTATTGAAGCTTGGGTCTTCCAGATCCCGCCTATCACGCGTGGTTGGCTCGCGTTGTCTGTTCTTACCAGCCTGGCCGTCGTGGGTACCGTTCAACTTGATTTTTACAAGAAATCTCCCTTTAACAATGCCTTGCAGCAATGTCAGTTGGTGACCACGCTGCAGCTCTACTACAGCCCGAAAAGTGTATTTAGTAACGCACAGGTGAAAGCCAATTCATCCAGACCGAGTATACGGAGTCTAATGTGAACAGATATGGCGGGCTGCGACGACGTTCTTTTATTTTGGACCAATATCACTAGATTTTGTCTTTCATCTCTTCTTCTTGTGAGTAGACATGCACATATCAATCGCTCTCCGCTCAACGTAACTATTACAGCATGCGATACAGCCGTATGCTTGAAGAGTCCTCTTTCGCAAATCGCAAAGCAGACTACTTCTGGCTCCTCTTCCTCTCCTCCATAATGCTCCTCGTGCGCACCGCTTCCCCTCTCCTCCCCTTGTTCGCTACACCGCTAACACATTCTTAGATGATTGCGCCTCTTTTCAACCTCCCTTTTCTGTCCTCCTCGCTCGCCTTCGTTCCGATATACCTGTGGTCTCGGCGGCACCCGTCCACACCCATATCCCTCTTTGGGCTCTTTACGATTACCGCGCCGTACCTCCCTGTCGCTCTTGTTGCCTTCTCCTGGGTCCTCAATGGTACGTGGAAGGCAGCCGCCGGCGATCTCATGGGCTGTGCCGTCGGCCACATTGGGTGGTTCATGCGTGACGTATGGACACGCGAGATGGTTGGTGGAAAGACATTTTTCAGTGAACCACCGTTGAGGCTGTGAGTACTTTCTTTCCTTTCGAAATGGATACAGTTGTGTGGATTCACACGGATTATTACAGGAAACGCCTGTTCGGTGAAGCCTGACCGGTCTGACCCATGAGCTATATGTATTATATCATATGCGACCGCTTTTTCTTGGATGGACTCCATTTATCGTCAGTAGTTCTTGAAGGATCAAGACGATCTATATCTACGTGTTTTACTGCCATTAGTTAAGTGAATGATTTCCCGGCTTGATGCAGGGTTACCTTCATCCAGTCATGATGGATTGATTCCTGTGTCACTGTTCGATCAGACGAACAAGACGAATAGCTATCAGTTCTGACTGGGCACACCAGTGGTCTGCTCCGATGATGCGAAGTGCTACCAGGTGGTTTGGAGACTGGAACATGAGTTCGTACTTCGACTCGCGGTGGCGGAAAAACGTATTCCCCGTTCATGTGGCGCTTGATGCGATCCTTTTCGTACTGCGCTATCTGTTCCGTGGTGGACTTCTGAGTAGGAATTGGTGGGGGCCGAACTCGGTTGAATGCAGCAGACGGTGATTGGGTTTGGGGAAGAGAAACTGGATTTCTCGACTCATCGACTGTTTTGACAATGAATGTGAAGAAGATGAAAATCGCTGAACCGGCCGCGATGATCATTTGCGGGAAATACCCAATTGTATCTGTTCATTTCAGAGTGAGGACCAAGGAGAAAGTGAACAGGGTCAAATGCACCAATTAGGACGCCTAATGAGCAGTTAATTTCTAACTTCCTCGACGAGCTCTGAAGTAACTGAAACTAACCATCAAGGCCTGGAGCGTCTGGCATGGTGTTCCTCAGTTGAGGAATCGCAATCAAAATGACGCCGACAGAAAGGTAGACTATATTCATGGGACGTGCTTTAATTAGCTTGCCACACATATAGGCTAGTCCTCCCGCCACATGCGCCAAAATCCAATTGAGCATGAAAAGCATCATTGTGATAATGCGTGCCGAGGCTGGCCGCGCAATGTGCATATCGATGTCACGACTGACATTATTTACTGTAACGGTATCTGACACAGCAGAAGTCGAGTAAGTTTCAGTGTCAGCAGTATCGATATCAAAGCTTGAAGCCGTCTCGATTGTGAAGAGTCTGCGAATGGGGACAGTATCGTTGGTCTCAGAAAGAGCACGGATCGTGCTGGAAAGGATATACGAGTCAAAGGGATACAAGCGGGCTTTGTGAACATCAAGGACATGATCGCTGTTGAATTGAACAAGACTTTGGATGCTGAGGGAAGCAAAATTAAACCAGGTGTATGTGAAAGGCATTCAAAATCAAACCTTCGCCTAGAGCCTGTGGTTTGATCGAAAGGGATTTGCCTAGGATCATAAATCGCAGCGGGTTCAGAACGACTGGCAGAGACTGTAAATGTACAATCGAGCGTTGAAGATTGGCAAGGACTGACTTGTCTACAAAAATACGTAGAGGCTGGATCGGCAGGCCACACATAAGGCTTCCGTGAGCACCTTCAGAGCCAGGAAGAAAAAGCCCCGTTCCACAAGAGAGGATCGACCATCGAATGGTGACAGAAGGCTCATCCACATCCACGTCAACATCCTCACCGAAGAGCACGACCTGAACAAGGTAAAAGGTCAGTTCCCATGCTTATCATCAATCGTATCAATCTATACTCCGGGTTCTGTGTTCGCGGTCTTTGTCAACGCCTTTTCGAAATACTCATCTTCGATATTAGCGCCAATGAAGCAGAGGCATATCGTGGAGATGAAAACCAAGGATGCGACAAGGGCGAGTCTAACGATGACAGCGCTACGCAAGGGTGTTCGAATTCTAGGAACACTCCTTGAAGTGGTAGCGCATGTCTCTATATTAGCTTCTGGGACTGGATTTATATGATATTCTGAAATCAGATCGAAGGAACGGAGCCGACGGAAAGTATGTCGAGGTTGAAAGAATGCAGTATTCATTTCTGACAATAATAGGAGAGGTTCAAGTGTAAGGAGAGGACGGCTTCGAGAGCAAGCTTGGGTATGATTTCGAGCCCTTGAGCGAGTATATATACGTCCATTCACCCTACACGGTTACGAAACTGCCGGTCTGCAGGCGTTCGCTAACTTTAAGACACAGTCTGTTGACGTATACGTTCAAGTATGTTTGGGGCAAAGCGATTAGAAGTGTAAAGTCCGATCAAGATGCGAAGACGGAGCCTCAATGGAGAACAGTACATATTGAGTGTTACCAGAGGATATATCCACAGAAGTGACGAATCAAGTTCGCAGGGGCGCTTGACAGTCTAGACTTGAGAAAATCTGAATGAAACTCTCCAGTAATGACTTGGTTTAAGAAATTTATTTCATACTCAGAAACGACATCCCGACGACGGGAAAAGCCCCACCGACTTCGAAACGCGCTGTCGAGTAGAACAGGAACTAGGATCCGAGCAGGGATTGAAGGGTGTCTACCTCAGTCAGCGGTCCTCCTGGGTCTCCTTCTTGCCCAAACGTCATCAAGATTCGACGGCTCATATTTAAGAATGATTGAGCGCGCCCTTTCGATGTCAATGCTATGTCTGGTTTACTTCCCTCAAGACTAACAAACATATTCCATGCAGTCTTCGCCAGTCCCAGAAGATGTACACCTTCACGTAACTTATTATCAGCTAAGGGTGCTGGAGCACGTTCGCGGAGCTTACCTATTTGAGGGTAATTAGGTGGATATATCAATATATATGCCCCAAGCAAGGTAACACCAGCGTCAGTTGCCAACTCGTATTGAAATTCGTGAGAGGCTTTACTGAACGCCTCTGAAAGTGCTGATAAGTATGTCTCATGAAAGACACAATGCAATAGCCTAGGTATAGTCTCCTTTGGCTTCTTTGGCAGTTCTGAGAATGATGTTTCGAGGCCAACGAAGGCGCGGAGGCATGTCGAAACAGTCAAAAGTTCGTCCGGATCGTCGGGAGGAGGCGGAATACTACTAAAACTCTTAATTTCAACGCAAGAAGGGCATGTGCATTCAAAACCGTAAGTCAATTCGAAAATTTGCTGACGAGTTTGGAGCATCGCAGGGTCAAGATAGGGTATGCATATCTGAATAGATTTCTCAGTGAAAACTTAGAGACCCTAAAGCTCGACCAGATATAACGGACCTCTTCACCTTGACGGATTTCTCGGAGGGCAATGACCTCCATAACGACCCCCTTGGAAGTGAACAGGTACTTTGGGGCTGCGTTTGGATAACAAGAATGATTAAAAAGACGACTGGCAAGGGGAAATATTCCATGGCCGATAGTAGTGAGATGGGAATGAATTGCAAAATTATTGTTGCTGAATCTTGAATAAGTGAGGGTCGCAATCTCTGGTGAAATGGCTGGCTTCAGACTTGGTAGAGGGATTTTGGATTCGTCTGATGTCTTGGAACCAGGCAGCAACGACAGAAAGATAGATATTGGCGACGAGTTGTCTTGTGGTGATGATGGACCAGGGAGAGACTCTTGAGCCAAGACGTGAGCAAGTAACAGTGCGTCGAGCCTCTCGTGATTCAAAAGAGCCTGGAAAGAGCTCGAAGAAGTGAACAGGAGATAGTTCTTGCATAGCTTCCTATGATGCTTTTTCCATTGCAGGGACTGGCCTAGATAGATATGTGGAGATCTTTTGCGCAAATTTCTCAATTGACTCACATTCAACACTGCAATACCAATAAGAAGCACATCCTGTACATTTTCGCAACTTTCTATGTTCATTCGTTACTCGGAAGCAGAAATCACATCTCTGGCCCTTTTCCGATGGTAACAGTACATTTGCAAGAGATGGGACAACCACGATTGTGGAGCCTGGAGCGAGGCTCGAGGTAGCAACGGCGCAATTTCTGGCAGTTGGATGAGATTCGAGACGAGCGCGATTTCCAGGAATAGGAGGCTCCATTATACGTTCGAGAATTATTTAAGCAAGCATACATACACACACTGACTGACTCGGGTATCATTCGACAAACCAATCATACGTATAGAAATACAGATAAAAAAGACAGGAGACGAATATTATCTAAACCTTTGTCGTTCAATAACAGACTTCTGGCGCGAATCTCTGGACACCCGCCTGTTGAAAATGTGAGCCTTGTTAATAGAGACCGTGACACAACACATACCAATAATACTCCATCACATCGGCTTGCCCAAGCTTTCGCAGGAAGTTTTCATCATGAGTGATGATAATTAGCTGAAAGTTTGAATGGCTCTTTCTTTCGTTGATGATGCTGATCAGAGGTCAGAAAGTAGCGGCATGCGGGAACTTTGTTGATACGCACTCAACAAGGCTAGCAGCTAACGCGTCGATGTTTTCGGTATCCAAAGCATTGGTTGGTTCATCTAGGGCAAGAATACCGCAATTCTGACCGAACGAGTCTGAAAGAGCAAGACGGATGATAATGGAAGCAAGCATTTTTTGGCCAGCCGAACATCTGCCACGCATGTCCATTTCTACCTGATCTTTTGTCATAACCACCTAGACATAGTCAAGATATGTCAAAGGGCATAAGATGAAATAGACCATACTCGGTAGTTGTATGATCGTTTGGAAGCACCACCTTCAACATCAGAGCGTATCTTTATTCCATCGATATCTAACGTTCGTTCGATTAGCGCACTTCATTCTAAGGCGAAACCAACCTGTTCCCTGATACGTTTTGTTCCAAAGGTGTTTCATTGTGTCATTGACTTCTTCCATTTTGAGACCGTGATACTTCATAATCGCGCTGCATGGAGTTCAATCAAAGACAATCCGTGGACAGAGTTCGTCTTATTAACTTATCCAAGGCTTTTGCATATTTTTCCAAATCGCTATTTGCCATATCTGACATCTATTCCATCCATCAGTGTATGAATCCCATTGCAGTAATGTGAGCTTGCCTTGACACGGATCAACTGTTCTGTGTATTTCTTGTTGATGTCCTTGAACTCCTTGAGATCGGCTTCCAAGGCTTTGAGTTGGGACTGATGTGAGCTAACTTCCCCAGCAATATGAGAATACTGCGTATATTTAGATGTCTTACACCACCGTTGTCACATTTTTCGCTTACATTGGTCTGGAGTTTGTTCTCTTTCTCCTTCGCCTTGGGATACTTCTCTTCGAAGTTTCGTTTTGCTTTGGCGGCTTCATCCATGTCACAAGCATCCATGTCGTCCTGTGTCTCGATTATTTCCTTGGCTAACTTTCGAACTCGAATATTGTCTCGGTAGTTCGCAACGGAAGCTCCGCTCGCATTGATTTCCTTCTCGATTGCTGCAATTGTCGTTCT
>JABAJZ010000069.1:0-19192 GCA_018857265.1 Termitomyces sp. T32_za158 | reverse complement strand
ATAAGAGCGAGCTTATCAACGCTGGAGTTGAATTCCTGAGCGGCATGCTGGGCCTGCGAAATTTCAACGTTCATGTCGTTTTGTGACTTCCGTCGTTCTTCCTCAAGCGCATCGATAGGTGCACGAGCTTCCGATATCTTGATATCAAGTTCCTGCACAACTGTCATGAGGTATAGGTTATAGCTACACTTGAAAGCGTACTTTTGTTCGGTTCGTAAAAATGTTGATCTCCTGCTGCATCTCTGCAATGCCTTTCTCGACCTTTTCCTTCTCTTTTGCTTCGGTGATGAGGTCTTTCTCTTTCATTTCCATCTCATGAATACTATTCTCGATGAGTCGAAGAGTTTCCTTCTGCCTTTCCCGCTCTGTCGTGATTTGTGACTTCTCACGTTCAAGAGCCCGCCTAAGCCAAAAAGTCATTACACAAAGGAACGGGAAAAACGATATCATTACAGTTCAGTTGTTACATCATCAAGGTCTCTTTGAACGTCGTCCGCTGTTTTGACGGATCCAGAAGCCTGCAGCTCCGTTTCATAGTTGACAAGGTCGTCCTTCGCACGCGAGACCTCTCCGCGGAGCCTCGTGATTGTCTTGACATGTTCCTTGAGTACATTAATCTCTTTAAGCTCTCTTTTAACTGCGTCTAGATTATCAACCGCCTATTGATGATGGTTACTATTCAGTTGGTAGGAAGAACGTGAAATCCTACCTCTTCTGCTTCACGGGTAAGATCTGGATACGAAACTTCGAGTTCTTTTATTTCTTTCTCTAATGCAGGTATCTCCTGAGTTTTCAGCTGATGGCGGGCAGCCTCCACAGGGCGCAAATCCTGCAGGCGCTTCAGCTCAGACTCCCATTCTTCCATCTCGTTCTTGTTGCCTTCAATTACGTCTGGGGATGCTTTCTTCATCATGTCTTCCATCTAAACATGTTTGAGCGGCTGATTCCTGGAAAGGGACAGTACAAACTTCTCCACAAACTCACCTGTTTTGCAAATACTTTGAACTCTGCATCAGTAAGATGTCGGTTACATGCTGCACATCTCTTCTGCTGTCTTCCAATAAGCAGAAAATTGCTGTATACGGCACCACCTCCACTGTAGTTACCATCCAATCTATCACTAGGTTGGGATGATTCAGGAACGAAAGAGGATGGAACCATACTGTTTCCGATGTCCAGCCTCGTCGGCAGCCTCTTTAATTGCAGCCTCCAAAGACTCCCCTTCAACCTCCTCCTCCTTGAGCCGCCTCTCCAATGCTATGAGATACAATATTATGAGAATCGATTTCCTCAATCACTGCCGGGGTTTCACCTCTGAGCTCATCCTTCTTCGTCTTGAGCTGGGCCTTCGCGTTGTTGATTGTGGCTTCTGCTTTCGAGACGTTGTTATTGATTGTATTAGCAAGTCGTTCTAGTTCTTCGGATTTTTGTTCACGATTTCTGCATTGACATCGTAAGTGGTTACTTATCATTGCAATGATTCATAACTAACGTTGTCAGCCGGTTGACTTCTGACTCCAATGTATCAACCGTCGCGTTTTTGCCTTTTGTAAGCTTACGGATCTTGACGTTTGCCAACTCAAGTCTAGAAATGAGGTCAGAGGATCGTTCCCTTGACACCACAAAACATACGTATTGAGTATCTCTACACCCTTTGTCTTGATATCCTCTTTCGCCAAATTAAGCTTTGCTCTGACGTCGGACTGTAGACCCAGAGTTCTCAGCTCATTGTTCAGTAGCTCTCGCCGATCGTCAAGAGCTTTGCCTTTGCCCGTGACCTCGGTTAGCCTGGAATCATACTGAGCCGCGCTCATGTCTGTTCTATGTTTCGCCAAACGAGCTCTTTTCTCATCCATATCGCCTTGGAGGGTCTTCAACTGAGAAGGTATGGTAATTAGGTTCTCAAGTTTGCGTTCGTCCTTTTTGATGGCTTTTTGACGTTCGACCTGGGGTCAGGTCAGTGTGAGCAGGTATTGCTGACAATAGAAAAAAATATACAATCTGGTCTCGAATATTATCCTTCTCTAGCTTATGTTTGTTCAAGTCATTGTCCATCATCCTTTGTTTTAGGGCATACTCCTCAGTCCTAGTCCGAAGATCGCTCTGGTTGCAGGTGAGCAATAAGATAAACAAGAGTGAAAGTGAAGCAAGTACTTGAAGTTTTTCCAAGTCCATCCTATGCTTGTTTTTCATATCACTGAGCCTTGACAAGAAATCTACGACCTTTTCTCGTTCCAGAGGTGTAACATTGAAGCCTTTTATACCATGCTTTTCGGCAATCTCGTGGATAAGCTGTTCGCGTTCAGCCAACCTTTGGTCTTGAGCCTAACATAGAAACTCATGCTTGAGTCCCAATAAAAGACGATCACCGGAAGGATGACAAACCTTTGCCTCCGCGGATAGTTCACCATGCTGAGCTATAAGGTCCGTATGCTGTTTTCGAGCATTGACAAGTTCATCCTCAAGGTCCTGTCTCTTGGTATCGTCCACACGTTTCCTCTGTTTTTGAGCATTGATGTGTTCGTCAAAACGACGCAGGCGCAGTTCCAATTCCTCGTCAGTACCTTAGAGAAGAGTGAGAAAGACGAGATTGGTGAATGGACTTGAATACGAACCAACAATTTCTTGTAAGTTAAGTTTAGCCTCGTCTAAATCGGTCTGCAGACGCGCCTTCTTCCCATCCAGAGCTTCATACTTCATAAACAACTCACGGAACTTCGTGGCATAATCATAGAACTTCTGGTTAGCTTCCACGATAGATTCATACTCTTTCTTGGTCTGCTCATATTCCACTTGCTTCTCAGCAATTGTAGTGTTCAACTGAGATACCCGCTCCTTGAGCTTGTCCGCATGAGCTTTTTCACGCGCTAAGCTTTGCAACCGTTCATTCTCGGCCTTTAAATCAGCGACACGATCTTTTCGAAGACTCTTAATGTTGTCCAGTGCTTTTGTATAGCTTAGGAAAGCGGAAATAAGTCACCTCTTCTTTGTATCATAGATGGAACGTCAAACACACCGCGTCGCCTCAAAGATGTCATCAAATTTCTTTTTCAGAGCAGAAGGTTCTGCAAGCGGCCACCAAGAATCTTCTTGGTGACAAAATATGACATTCTCGAGAACAGCTTTCGAGACTCCGAGTAGCTGAGGTATTTCCGTGTCCATTTCGGCACATTTCGTAGAAATAACGCCCCTCTTAACCATAATAAAACCAACCCAAGGTTCAGCAATCTAGAGGACACACCTTTCCGCCCTTTTCTGCGTTTCCGTCTGCAAGTGCCAAGATACTCTCTAGGGTCTTCATCGTGAAGCCAGAGGTCTTTTTTACTGTGACACTCAGGTTTCTTACAGCAAGCATTCGTGTCCCATTAGCAGCGTGGAAACGCAACTTGACTTGCGCCTTGACCTCTTTCTCGTTTGCCATCTTCGGGTCGTGCACAAAAGCGCCACCACGAGTATTTGGCGGCTGGTCGCCCGTGGTTGCGTATTTCAGACATTCAATGATCGTAGTCTTGCCGCTTCCATTATGCCCAACAATGACAGTCACTGGGGAGAAAAACTCGATAACAGCTATTTGTTTGTCATCAAAGGAACGAATTCCTCGTATCGCAAGTTTGTTGAGGGAAGCCATAAGACGATAGACCGTGACACCGGTGCTGACACGCCACACTCGACGCGACAGGTCACATCAGTGTCACGTGTTTGCGGATATTTGCCAACGCCATTTACTATTAGTTTTTGGTCGACGGCGTTTCTGACTTGCGGAGTTGACAATGTTCGCTGTCGCCCATGCCATCGTTAAACGTGCACCCAAAGCAAGCACCTCGAGTGTACCCGCTCGCTCCTTTGCCAAAGTTGTGCAGGCGCCGTCCGGATCTCGAGTTTCATCACCGCCCCAACACCGACGTTACCGACCTCAAAAACTTTCCCGTATTCTTAAAGAGAAGGTTCAGGTGCGCGAGGACCATGGCTTGTGGGGCTTTTTCAGAAAAAAGGACAAGGCCGATGAATTTGAAGGTGAAGCTAAATACGAAGTCCTTGAAGGAAGTCAGACCATGCTCAGGCAAACTGGTAAGTGTGAAGTTCCGTTGTGCAGCTACGTTGAGACTATGATTGTCTAGGAAGGTCATGGAAAGCATCAGAACTCAGATTAAAAAGCTTCAAAGATCTCCATACACTGTGGTACATCTTGTTGCGTGAGCGCAACCTCCTGGCCACCCAGAAGGAGGAAGGGAGGCGAATTGGAATACAAGAAGGTTTGCAAGTCTCTGGCCACAAGGTGCACCATGTAAGTTACAACGCTGTTTTTTATGCTCTCAGTCTCAACTTTCTAGACCCGAAAATCGATGGCGCGAATCAAGGCCGTTTTAAATGAGCGGCGATTGGCATACGAGGGTGCCCTTGAGATTGTAGAAACCGCGCGCGAGGAGCGGCTCGACCAAGAAGTGCTGGATTCTATGAAAGAAGCTTGGGAGCATAAAAAACAACACTTGGAGAAGAGGCGGGCCTATTTGGCCCGCAGAGAAGAACTGAAACTTGCAAGAAAGGTGGCGCGGGAGGCGGCTGCGGAAGAGGTGGTTGCAAAGGAGGCGGTTGCGGAGGAGGTGATTGCTAAGGAGGCGGTTGCGGAAGAGACATCGCCACAACCTCTACCCCTCAAAAACACGTCTCAAGCACAGCGAGTGGCAGGGATAATCGTCAATACACAACGTCAATGAACGAAGCAGAAGTCATTGGATGCCTTGAAATCATTATATTAACCTTCGTTTTTTGAGTCATCCAAAGTCTAGTATCCTTCTACGTATTCTGATCGAGACCCGCTTTCCAAACTCTCTCCCAAGTAAGCATATCGTCGGAAACCCAACAATCCTTGACTGCCGGGTTTTCATACATTTCAATTTGACGTGCGCCTTTCCTGAGGACATGCTCGATGGCACTAACGTTACGAGGAGGTATACTTGACGCATTGGTGTGGAAAGTGTATCGCACAAAGAGCAAGAATTTCGGTCGTGTGAGTTCTGGCTTTGAGTGAACCATTCGAAGAGCCCTGAAGCCGAGAACTTCAACACATCAGCTGGAAACTCAGATAAGGACCTCGAACCGTCTGTAGAGCGCCAGAACCTCCTTCTGAAGTCCCGACTTGCGGGCCGACATGGGTGGATTTGGGTAGAGGCGTTGTATCGGCTTCAAGCTGAAACCAAACAGACGCCTCGACAAATTGACGCCTCTCAAACACTTCATCACCGCGCCATGTTCCCCACTCTACCCATATTTTCTGTCGTCTCTCAACCATTTAAACGTTCACAACTTGGTCTTTTCCAAGGAAAGACTAAGCAATACGGAAATAATGTTCCTTTCTCGAAACATAAAACGCGACGTACTTGGCTGCCTAACGTCCAGCGTAAACGATTGCCCTCTGAGGCACTAGGCGAAGATGTACGGGTGAAGATTACGACACGCGCCCTAAGAACAATAAAAAAGGTTTGTTATGTTCTTCTTTCCTTGCATGGAGGGAGTTGAAGGACTACTTCAGTACGGTGGCATCGACAACTATGTGGCAAAATCTAGCGCCAAAATTCTTGGACCTGAAGGATTGCGGATAAGGCTTAAAATACGAGATCATCTTGCGCAGGGAGAATCTGAAAAAGCTCGCGAAATTCAGGCAGACCGACCGCCAACTTTAGCCGATGCCCGCCGGGCGAGGGAGCAGGCGATGAAAATACTAGGCCTCGATTCTTTACCCAAGTACGCCCTGGGCATTCCGTTCAAATTAGTTGCCGTTAATGAATGATGTTTTTCGATAGCGCTCAACAGACTATTGATTTACTGAGGCAGCAAAGACGTCGTGATCCTCTACTACGACCAGTCGCTGACATTGCTTCTCTGCAGTAATAAATACAATGATTGCGTGATATCTACATCTCAATCCAAGAGTACTTACTTCTCCAGACATTGTGTCAATTTTTGTCAACACTCCGTTCCCTGATCCGATCTTCACCCTTAACTGACCCTCTTCCAGTCGGCTGTCATCTTGAGAATCTGACGTGCTCCAGAATCGGGCCGCTGAGAAGATCCTAGAGAGAGACATGTTGTTGACAGATATGACTTGGCGCTCGCCGCCCCATTATATAAAAGAGCGTCCCAGTGCAATTTAAATCTTGTTTGCCTCCCTCGCTTCTCAGACATGGCTGTCCACTTCGTGGTTGATGATCAAAGTTCAGAAATCGAGTATCTGTGTCCAGTAATGAAAGAGACAGTGTCCGGAGCCTACATGAACAACACCTGGACTACCACAGCTAGCGATAAGTGCAAGGATGGATGGTTCAAGTACACTTTCTACGGTACGGCTGACATTCACCTCGACACAAGTAATGCTAACAAGCTCTTCAAGGCACTGGCGTGGAGGTCGTGACCTTCAGCTCGTCCTTGCAAAACCATTCAGCAAAGCTCGACGATTCGCCATGGATCACTCAACATGATCGGGGTTCCTACCAATCATCACCACTTCCTGATGGGCGGCACACTTTAGTCACTGCTCCAGGCAGTTTAGATACGCCCACGTTTGATTACCTCGTTGTTGAAGCTGGTCAATCGACACCCCTACAAAATCGGACAATCATTATTGACGATACCCACCCCGATCTTACTTACAGTGGGACCTGGTCGACACAGATCCCATTTCCAAGGGCAAGCGATTTCTCCACCGCTTCTTTTCGTAACACAACACACTGGAGTAAGAACGCAGGGGACACTTTGCAGTTTAACTTCACAGGTTAAGTCATACGGTATAGTCAGGTGCACAATGCGCTCATGGTAACCCATAGGTAGTTCGGTTGCAATATTTGGATCCTTTGCCAACATCTCTGTGGGACACAACTTTTCAGCGATATATACTATCGATGGAGTATCCACGGCTGCATCAATACCAAACGGAACCTTAGATGGGCTGCCCATGACTCGTCTCTTTTCGACACCAACCATACCACCAGGCAATCACGTCCTTTCTGTTCAGATTGTACAAATATCCCCTCCTCTCGCCGTCGGCTTCGACTTTTTGACGTATAATGCTTCTTTTGCAAGTCTGGAGAACCTGCCAGGAAATACAGCGCCATCCTCTTTCCTCGGACAAAAGACACATATAACTGGCGCTATTGTAGGTGGGGTGATTGGAGGGGTTGCATTGATTGTTGCTGTTCTGGCCATCTTGATCTTTTCACGACGGAGAAATCACCGCCATGGACTATCGAGCGTTCGAGGACAGAATAAACGAAAGTGGTTAGGTAAGTCTGAGCATACATGAATACATCAGTCCTTGATATTTAATGAAACTGTTACAGAACTAAAATATTGAAAATTTGTTAAATGGGTCGCGAGCTTTCGGCCATTCTTTATCCTGTTTGAAGGAGTATAGCGATAAACGTGGTCTCTGATTAGCCCATGTGTTACGGATGGCTAGATTTAGATTTGACGCTTAAGTTCAAAGCTTAAAGCTACAAAGTGACGTCGTTTTCTCAGACCACCGTCTCACGTGTCTCTGCCGAAAAGTCACATGTGTTGTTTGCCTTACGGCCTGCAAAGTAACAGTCTCGATTCAGCTCGATTCCCATTCCTTGCGAAGACACTCGTCAACCTAGATGCCCGTATGTTGAATCATACGAGATGCAACAATGTCTATATGATTCTCCGTCGAGTATCTCCAAGACTCCATCCTTTAATTAAGCGCCAACGACGCTACATTGCGACTTCGGCGGAAAACTCGACGAACCCTGTGGAATATTGCAGGGATCTCGTCCGAAAACACGATTATGAGGGATTTTTGATCTCTCATTTCTATCCGGAGGCTGCCAAAGGTGGGTATTTCGCGCTTAAAGCTTTCTCTGTGCGTCTCCTCGTGTTCCAATTGAACGGAATTGATTTAACAGTCTTTCGGCCAGGTTGAGCTTTCGATGATACAGGAACATGTATCCAATCAAACAATAGGCAAAATGAGGATGCAGTTTTGGAGGGACGCTGTGAAAGGTATCCACGAGGTAAGTTGACTAAATTTCCATTAATTTCGCCGATTTGATGATTCAATACAGGGAAAACCGCCTCGGCATCCGATAGCACTTGCTTTGCACCAAGCGTCACAACGAGTTAAACTTCCTGCATATCATTTGAAACGTATTGTAGACGCCAGAGTAGGTCTTATCGTCATGAGTGATGACTCTTGTTGATACTTTTAACTTAGGATGCTGAGTTAAGCACTCCGACACACATGACAACGGAATCTTTAACAGCTCACGCAGAGTCAACGTCAAGCCCGTTACTTTACCTCTTGCTTTCCCTCTTATCCCTTCCATCATCTACACTTTCACATGCAGCATCCCACCTGGGTACAGCGCAAACGTTTACCACACTGCTTCGAGCACTACCTTACCATGCAAAGCAGGGCCATGTGATCATACCCGCTGAGATTACCGCTAAGCATGGTGTTAGACAGGAGGACGTTCTTCGGTATGGACCAGGAGCCGAGGGCATATCAGATGCGGTGTTTGAATTTGCGACTCTCGCGAATGATCATCTCATCACGGCCCGTGACATGATGAAAGAAGAAGGGATGGGAGGCAAAGTGCCTGCTAGCGCCGTTCCAATATTCCTGGCTGGGGTGATTATTCAGTTTGTTGTCTGTGAGCTCGCGACTGATGCTAGTCTCAAGGTTCCAGTCGCCAACTATCTAGCACGCTTAGAAAAAGCTAACTTTGATGCATTCGCGCCGTCCCTGCAGTCGAGAGACTGGAGACTACCTTGGTTTATTTGGAAGAGCTACTACAAAAGAGAATTTTAAATTTTAAGACAAATATAGAATTGATTGCCTGATTGCCCGACCCATGAGACTTATTAAGGCAATTTGATTGACTTAAACAATCAGTCGCCGTCCGAATCTTCCTGGCCGAGTGGCACTGGTCATGGGGGAAGAACAACACTTATTCCACTACCATCATCATTATCATCTCTCCTTTCAGCAGCTAGCGTCTCCTCTTCACCGGTTCCCCTCGCTTCTCTCCTAAATCGCTTGTCTAGTCTGCTTGATTCTGGCGCTCGGCGTCATGGAACGTCTCTGCAGTGAGCTTGCTGCCCTGACTCCACATTGCATGGTTCTTGACTTCTCTCACTAGATGAAGTAATTCAGATTATCTTCTACGACCTCCCTGACCCGGGCCCTTTGGCGCATGTCAACAAACGATTCCATCGCTTCTCCCGGGAATCTTATGTCAGGGCCCATTATTTTCTAGCCCATTATGGTCCTGCCGAAGCAATGTTCCATGCCCTTGGCAGAGGCAAGATTCTCGATGAGCGAGTTCTCGATGTTGGTTACTTCCTGATTTTAGTTTCTACGTCGATAAAGTAACTGACGCTTCCGTCACTCCCTAGATTCTTCTAACAAGCGGGGCCCAACTCTCTCGGTATCTCGTTCAGGTGTCCATGCATCATTACTTTCACACTGCGTCCCACTTCATCAAGTCACCCTGGGTTCGCACAGTCCCTTTGGGTATCTATCTGCATTTCTTGAAGTTGGCCGAAGAGATTTATGGCAACATTCCTCGGGCCAAGGTAAGTTTCCTACCAAACGTTGCCAGCACCAAATTTTACCCAGATTTAGAACGAAGATGACGGATATATCTTCAATACCTTTCTCAAACAGAGCAGGTGGCCATCTTCGCTTAAGACTGTGAACTGGGACACCATTCGAGAGATACTGGAAAAATACAATGTCTGTCTGTGGCACATAGCTTATAATACTCAATCTGAGCTCACTTACCGTTCTCCGCACCAGTTCATTCCCTTCTCTAACAAAGTACATTACTTGTTGCCAAATTATACCGTTTGTTTATCTTCTGTCAGGATCCTCTCATGGCACAGTTTCCACTCGCCTTGGCTATCGAACCTCGACTTCTCCCTTTTGCTGTGAGAAACGGATTTTGTATGGACAGAAAGGTAAGGTCTCATGGGACCCATTCGAATTCCTTTCGGTGTATAGACAAATTGTGTTAGTATCGCGACTTCGTTTTCCGCAAAATGTTCGAACGTAGTACAACGTCAACAAGTGATGCAGCGTCAGAGGACATTGTACACAACGTTCGAGAACTTTGCAGGCTCGATTCCACGTCAGTAAACCAGTTCATCACCTTTCTGTATATGCCTGACGCAGATTCAGCATGTTCGTCAGCAGAACTGTGGCAGCAGAGGTGTGCATGGAAGCCAAGGTCAACATGGCTGGATATCACGCCTTGAAGGTTTTAGACAAATCTGGAGATCTCCGTTTCGAGCTCGGGTAAGTCAGTTCTAACACCTCGTTTCTGCGCTCTTCTTAATTGAAAGCAACTATATATAGCGATTTGATTGAGGAATTAATCAAGGTATTCTCTATAATTTGAAAGGTCGAGGTCGTCCGTCACATGATTTGCTGACTTTCTTTAGACCTTTGCAACTACACGGTCGATATGTTACCAAACATCGACTGAGCCCCTCGGTCTCCTGTTTTCCGATCATCCATCATCCAATCCCACTGCACGTCTTGTTATGCTGGTCATCTTCTTCAATGCCATTGAATTAAACACCTGCCCAAGAACTATTCATTCGAAACTCGAGGCCCGGAATCTAACACCAATAATGAGAAAGGATGTATTCAACG
Organism: Termitomyces sp. T32_za158; assembly: GCA_018857265.1. Classification (NCBI taxonomy): domain Eukaryota; kingdom Fungi; phylum Basidiomycota; class Agaricomycetes; order Agaricales; family Lyophyllaceae; genus Termitomyces; species Termitomyces sp. T32_za158. The sequence goes on along the minus strand of JABAJZ010000069.1, from coordinate 8,520 downwards.
TCCTTCTAAACCCCTTCATCAGCGACCCACATCCTATCATCGACTACGCCATACTGGAAATGGGGCATCCAGAAGAAGAAAGGAAAGGAATGTCGACGCAGGAGGTAAGAAAACTCGTCGAGGATGTCGTCTCGATATGTCTGGAAATACCTTGCAAAGTCATTTTGTTCCTATCTTGGTATGTCAAAGCCTTACAGTCTTTCTCAGGGCAACCTGCTCGGCCATCTCGAATTTCGCTACGAATTCGTCAAAGACATTGTAAAAGAGGCTGTTCTCAAATACCACCTTACTCTTGGAGACTTGCCTCCTTCCGATGATATTCTTACATGTCGGAAGTTTAGAGCCAAACTAAGTCAGGATCATACGTGCGATGTTCTGAATAGCAGCAGCCATGCTCTATCGGAGACTGATCGCGTAACGAGTGATGCAGAGCATTGTGCACAGCTTGTGGAGCCTTTGCGTAAAGGGAACTCGCAAGACATGGAATCGGACAACAGCGAAGGTAATACAGATTTGGTATGTCGTGAGGGGCATCCCTCAGTCGTAAATTTCCTGTGGTGTTCTTATGCAGCCCTGACTTTCGCTCGTATAGGGAGATATTTCTCAAGAGACCTTAACCACTATGATACGACACGATGAAGTAATGCCAGTTATGCGATCGAGACGACGAGTACCCTATCATAGTATTTTATCGTCAGAATTGGCGCGGAAACTGCCTTTTCCTTCAGGTTTGCCCTGGCCGACGTCTGTCACCGATCGATCTTGACAAAGCCGCTGTAGATACTGTACCCGTTGGTCACTGGATTAAGCAAACATTCGGTGCTCGCAGTCGTCTTACTGCAATATTTATGACACATGCAGTCGTCAACAATAGCAATAACGTTGGTGGCTTCAATAAACGAGTTTTCTGTGCTAAATCGGCTATAGATCCTAGATAACTTTCTTCCGGGCTCGGGTGGTATTATCCGCCTTCACAGCTCCTCCGAACGCGTCCCAATAACTCTTAAACACTTTAAAATGCTCGCGCGCGTTGGGAAAACACCAGTGAGCTTTCGTCTGCTTATGGCTTAATCCTTCAATTAAGGCCTCTTCTCAGAATCATCATCTATATACAGAGATCTTCAAAGGCTGCGAGTTCTATCTCAATGAAGAAGATTATATACAAGACAGAGGGACCAGCAATAGGCCAGTTAAGATGGAGGCCTCCTCTGAGTCGTTGCCTTCCTCCAGTACGAGGACAAGACTCGAGGCGTTTCCGCTATCTTCGGACATTGGTGGAAGGAAGCGGCCACGACGGACGGCGACTACTATCAAGTCCTACGCAATACCCGATTCCAGTGATGAGAGCATCTTCGATGACGATGACACCGATATGAAACCGAGAATTCAGGAAAGCAATCTTCAGAAGTGGATTTTCCATCTGGGTGAACTTTTGAAGGAGGAGAAACGGAAGGCAAGTCTGTACATGGCTGCAAAGTTCCAAAATCTCATGCCGTGTCTATAGCACAACGAACAGAAGCGGAAGCTCAATGCACGTGAGCCCGGCGCCAAGTCTCGCGTGTATAAGGTGTGTAGTGTTTTCTGCACACATATCTTTTTGATTGATAATATGTTCAGAGCGACTTTCACAAGTCTCTCTCGTTAAATCTTCGGGAGCTCCGGTTGAAGGAAGAAGCGAACCGAATGTCGCTTTGCGGACATACCATCTCACAGAATGACGGCACTGATGACGATGACGAGGAATATCCTCAGACGACGAGAACAAAGAGACGAAAAATCACTCGAAACTTATGATTGAATCATCGACTGCCTTGACCTTCATGAAATGGTATTTATCTCACGTCCGTATTCATATTAATGACATAATAGATTGTACTCTAACATTCCAAATACTTATGGACACTACTAGTACATACGTACTTAATCGTTATCCGCGTCGATGTTTTTTCAATCGCCGTGAGGATGACAATCATGTAGGAGTAAAGGAATCTTATCCTAAACAGTGTGTTCGTTGCTGCGAAACTTTACCAATTTTCCTAACTCCGCAACTCGAAAACTATCTTACTGCGCATATAAAATTAATTCAATCATCAGTGCATGAATCAAGAATGAATGTCCTCGGTCACCAATACACGGTCTTGTTACGTCAATTTGACTGTTCCTCACGTATACGACCTCGACTCGAGCACGTGGTGATTACAGCGGCTCGGTTGGAGTGGCCACCATTTTACAGAAACGACCATGGAGGCTCTGTTCTTCAACGTATGGACTGCTTACTCTCCAATAGTCCAATTACAGCTCATATATCGGCCCGTAGGCAAACACAGGCTTCCTCGAGGCAATTGTGAGAGGCTACAAGGCTGGCATCCTTACCCAATCCCAATATGCCAACCTGACCCAATGTGAAACGCTGGAAGGTATGCGTCAAGTTAAGAGGACTGATATGTGTTCTATAACTCATCTTCTCTAGATTTCCGGACTCAGCTCTCTGCGACAGACTACGGCAATTTCCTCGCCAACGAGCCCCTTCCCATTTCAACTTCGACTATAGCAGACAAGGCTACTGAAGTTCTAGTTGAACAGTTCAAATATCTTCGTACCAATGCGGTGGAACCTCTTCGCAAGTTTCTAGATTATATCACGTCAGTTCATGTAGTTTTCTTTCTCCGTATTTCATGCTTATTGCGGACCAATTCAGCTATGGCTATATGATCGACAATGTTATCCTTCTAATCACTGGGACACTACATGAGCGAGATACTCATGAGCTTGTTAAGCGCTGCCATCCCTTAGGCGTGTTTGACTCAATGCCAGTCTTATGTGTCGCTACGAACGTCGAAGAGTTGTACCAGAGTGTTCTCATTGAAACACCAATCGGTACGTTAGTTGTTCCTGGAAATGATAACAGTCTTTGATCCTCACTCTTTTAGCTCCCTATTTCCGTGAATGTCTAACCGCATCCGATCTTGATGACCTCAATATCGAAATCATCCGGAACACATTATACAAAGCATACCTTGAAGACTTTTACAATTTTGCCACCACACTGGGCTCCCCGACATCTGAAGTCATGCACCGCATCCTCGCTTTCGAAGCCGACCGACGGACAATCAACATTACTATCAACTCTTTTGGTACTGAGCTGTCGAAAGAGTTACGCGCAAAGCTTTTCCCCGCCATCGGCCGTCTTTTTCCAGAAGGCAACAATCAGCTCGCAAAAGCGGATGACATCGATCAAGTTCGGCAAATATGCGAGAACGTGTCTGAATACCGGTCCTTTTTCTCTGAAACACCTGCAGGTGCCAGCTCGAGTGGTGATGACTTTGGGGCCATGGCTGCGCAACTTGAAGACCATTTCTTTCAAACAGAAGTCGACCTGAACAAGCAAGCTTTCCTGCAACAGTTTCAATACGGGGTTTTCTATAGCTACATGAAATTGAAGGAGCAGGAGATAAGGAACTTGACCTGGATCGCAGAGTGTATTGCACAAGATGCGAAGGACAGGATCCAGGACTTTATACCCATATTCTAACTATGTTTGTACTTTTCCATCTGAGCTTAAATGCACACCTTGAACTCAAATTGTGCCAGCACATGCACTATTCCCAACGATAAGTACAGGGAGAGGATGGATAACAAGTAAACGGTCGGTTGTGACTAGTCAGCGGACGCACTCGCAACGAAAGCGTTAAAGTTGTAAACCTTGGGGTTCCTTTCAAATTTGAAAGTTGATGGGTGAAGCGTCACAATGGCATTTCCATAACGCAAAAGGCTACCCTGCATCCCATCGCCAGGTGAGATGGGAATCGATAACTTCGTCAGGCCAGCCGGGACATGGAACGTCTCTGAATTCCGCGACGAAGTGGAGAGGACCACCGTTGAGGGTGCTGTTGTCATAACTACGGCCCAGACAGCATCTTCAAACTCGATTCAAACATGTAAGCAGGTTGAAGACAGAAGAAGTAGGGATAGCTAACTAGCTCAAAGTTTGTAGGCCGACCAACCGGGTCAGGGGCGGTTGCATGCGTAGGGTGGATTCTCGACCACATAAAAATCTTATCCTTCTCGATGCCTGGGAAAGATCCTGTCTTGAAGGCCATCGCATAATAGGCGGTAAGCTCCAACCAGCCTACAGAAACTGTGTAAGTCGTAACGTAACCAATAAAAGGGGATATACCATACCTGTGTGGTTCATACCATTCACCCAAGACTGGCTGTTTGGCTGTGCCCCTTTGATCGGTCCAATGTAATGTGACTCCCCATAGTCATTCCAAGTCAGGATTTGTACGATGTCCACTTGATTACGGGTGGCGATCAAAGACTCCCACCTCTTCAAATATAGATGCTGATCAGAGAGATAGATGAACTGGATTCGAATTAGTCACCCGCCCATTCCAAATGACAAAGAAGCCTCACGTTTTTATCATACGAGTCTTCCCCATAATGAGTAAAGAACCACGGAGAGACAGCTGCCATGTATGTTGGTTTGGAGGTGCTGTCACGCGAGGAGATGCGCTCTGATATAGTAGCAAGATTTTGAACGTGTTTCCAGTCAGACTCAGGCGAACCGATGATTTGGTTGAGAGTATTCTGCACTGAGCACAAGGAGAGGTCGATAGCGGAGACAGGATTAGTAGACGAAGTCGTTGCAAGGAAAGAGAGTACATCTTCGACAGGATCGTCAGAAATCAGATCTCGTATGAAATCCGTCGTAACATGGGTGGGCCAGCCCGAGTTCCACTAGGAAAACGTATGATCATCACTTCTCAGTAAAAAGGAAGAATAAAAACCGAACATTGAAATCACCGTCCATTACATTGTTGAAAGAGCGAAATGTTGATGGGTCAATGAAGAAAGATGGCACGAATCGGATTTTGCCTTGCAAATCCGGGTGGCCAACGAATTCACTATCCCAGCCTTCTGAGGCATTTTCGTGTCCAAAGGTGCAAGACTCTCCAGCGAATGTGGATACGATGGGCCGACAATTCACTTGCATGTAGTTGGAGTGAGAAATGAACCTCAGAACGAGATTTCGAAGAGTTTGCGCATCTGTAGGTGTCTCGCAAGGCATCGAGCTATCAACATTTAGTATTGAGTGTGAAGTAGAATTGTGTAAGAGATTTACGTACGTCATATCAAGAGACAAGAAAAGCTTGAAATCTAGTCCAAACTTGCTCGCCGCATCGAATCTGATGATCAAACTGAGTCCACGAAGACAGAAGTGGAACCAACACTGCTTACGCGTCTGAGACGCGGTCTGGCTGCCATTGATCCCTTCCTATATTCAAAGCAAATCCATCTATTCCAGAACCATGGGCTAGTGTGATATCTTCGGACCAGTCGTCAAAAGTATATGGATAGGTATTGCCAATCATATGGTGAGCGACGACATATTTCGACGAAGGGTTAGGATGAGCATCTCGCTTGAAATGATTTCTTCTAAGTCCACCGAGAGTTGATTTGGAAGTCATCGAGAACGCTGTCCTACCGAGCGATAAAAATGTGGATGAATTGGTAGGGTCAGCCGAAGCACCAGTGCTCCTTGAGGCTGAAGCAACTTCTGCAAGCAATCGTGGTCTGTGATGAAAAGCACTGAGTTTTCTGACGGGACTAGCAGTTGCCTGAACCGCGAAAAGAGACAAAAGGAAAAGACAGAGTAGTGACAGACGAAACATCATTCCGAGTCGAATAGAATGGACAATAATGACAGCGCAGCAAGCATACAAAAGTCCTGAGCTGAAAAGAAGAAGGTAACGAGCGATAACAAAGACGTCTTACATCTTTTAACACGTAACAACCATAGGAGCTTGTTTTAGTACTTTTGCGCTGCCAAAGCTTGAAACAATAGTAGATCATAAGGTTACGTCAGGTTGATTACTATTTATCTGATGGACAAATAACACGTACACAAGCGCGACGCGTCAAACATCCCTGACACAGGTCATGGACATCCAGAAGAAGCAGAAGCACTTTCGCCTGAACAGCTGAGAACGCAAATCAAGTCTTTTAGTCAATGTTTCCTTCTGAATGTTCTTACACGAGGAGGTCTTTGAATGGTTCTTTAGTACTTTTACTGATGAACCCATTATATGTTTCAATGGCTGGGTGTACGTAGTTGTAATACAACCTTCCCTGCTCTGCTCATCGAGAGACTAAGCAAACCACGAAGATTAACCGGTTACATGCGACATCCCTCCTTGAGCTCGTGTAATAATGAGATTTGTCTATGAACGTTCTCAGGAACGTTTCGGAAGGTGTCTTTCGCCTTCCAAATATCTATCTTCTATCCAAGGCCCTGGACAGCCTTTGTGGCACCCTCCGTACTCAGGACACTCACACGTACCACCAAGAGAACTTGGAAGGCAGTCAGCGTCAACTAGCTTCAGCAAAACATCCTTATAGTTGTTGCCTAGGATATCGACTTTTTCGGTTGTTTCTTTTGATAGCCAAGGTTTGATTACCCCCCATATCACAGGAAAAATGGAAGGAGCATTGACAATCGCCAATTGTCCCATGCTATTTCCGCTAACCAAAAAGTGCTAATGCAAAAAAAAAAAACCACTCACGTCTCGGGAAAGTAATCTTGCGATATTTGGAAGGATCTTCGGGCGAGTGATTTCATCTGCCAGAATTGTGCCAGTCTACAAGGCAAGGTGAATGATTATCATGTTGATATAAGTGGAGACACACCCAAACCCTTTCAAATCTACAATTACGAAAACTGTTCCTATCGGTTGACCAGCTTTTCTTGTCGCGGCAGGAAGGATTTCGCGATGCAACTATCAAGCTGAATTTGTCAAGGCTCTTCGGAATTTTCACATTTTACTCACACACTCAGCGTTGACTAATATACTCTGCCAATGTCTCTCAGGCGTACAGACTTCGTAAAGCTTCGGAAGGTTCATCCCGCTGAAGTAATGAATGTTTAAAGGTCGACCTTTCTATAGAGTATCCACAATTAGGGCCTGGGCGATACATAGTGAAAAAGTGGGACAACTTTGTCTGTCTGTCCCACAAACAACTATCATGAGTGATCATACTTTCACTCTTAATGAAGCGTACCTTATGAAACCACATCGGCCAGCATTCGAAAACTGCCCCTCGTTCCGGATACTGAGGATGCTGTTAATTGCTGTATCTGGAACATTTGGAATATGACGCACGTCAAAAGGATCTATCCTTCTATAAAGTTCGTCAATCCCCACCCCTTCAACTGTCTTACGCCAATCCTGGCAGTCTCTGAGCATCTTCTGAGCAGCAAGCAGATCAAACTTGCGGGCGCGTAGGAAACGTCTTGCTGAACTTCAACCTCTACTCCACAAGTATGCCACTGTACTCACAGTAAAGTTTCGTCATCTGTGCCGAGAGAATCCCCCTCGTGGAGTATCCCTTCATTCAAGACCTCTTCTCGAAAAATCTTTACTAATACTTGTTGACGATCCTCCGACTCTCCAGTCATGTCGTCGAAGAGAAAACAAAAATGAATTGACTCTATGAAGAGTGTGCGAATCCTTCATCTACTGAGCCCGTACAAATCAAGTTATAAAGAGGCATCATGTGTAATCGGAAATCAGATCTCTCAGGCTGTGTAACCGCAGCGTGAGGTCACGGTGAGGTCACACGGAAATAACAAGAGTCTTCGCACAAGAGAGAACGGGGGTAAGCTCTACAATTGGGAAGAACTACTTAACGAGTACATCTCATGGCCTTATATACTCGTAGCAGAATAATATATCAAATGAGTCCTCAGCGGGCAGGTACTCGCAATGGCTGGTAAACAAACTGAAGTCCGAACAGGGGTTGGACTAGTCACGGTCGCTACATACGCCCTCCAGGGATCGCGAACGGGGTGAAGGATGCCTAGATATAGTAAGGGTAACAGACCGATAACTTCGCGAAGAATGAACAAAATTGGGTATAGCCGGGCTCGAACGCGCGATGTCGAATAATAGATCAGATACGATGGCGATGACGTAGGGTTTAGAGTTCAGAGGGCGCGATGGCAAGAATCAGAACAAACAACTGAACGAGAGTCGAATAAATCAGGATAAAAGGAGTGGTCAAGCGGTGGCTTGTTCTTCAGCCATCGGCTCGTCGTGGTCGTCATCAGCCGCGCGCTCGGGGGAGGCCGAGGAGTCCTTGCAACCGCGAGAGCGCTTATACTTGCGGGTCTTGCGGCTAGACTCCGTCTTGGACGAGCTGCCGAGGCTAAATCCGTTAGGGTGAGCCTCCTCATAGCGGCGCTTTTTTAAGGCTTTCTCCTCGCGGCGCAAGTCCGCGCGAACCTGGTTTCGAACGGCTTCGCGGTGGGGGCGAAGAAGAGCATCGCGGGTCATATCCCAGCGCGTTGTGTCGACATCGCCATTGGGTTTGATGAGTCCGAACACGCGTAGGTCATTGTAGCGAGGGTCGCAGTACGGGAATGTGAGAATGCTGGGAGGAATCGAGAAATTATCAATGTTGTAGGCGGAAGTGGCCTCGTCCCAAGTAGTAAACTCGCAGGGATTATCTCCCTTGGAC
>JABAJZ010000068.1:3361-32871 GCA_018857265.1 Termitomyces sp. T32_za158 | reverse complement strand
TCCCGGACCTCACAGGATCCCCGTTCGCATCGTTTCGCCTAGTCCCAGCACTCGCTCCCGAAGTCCTATCCAGTTTAACTCGTCATTCGTCTTCATTAACACCTTCATCGTATCCCGGGACTCGTATAATTCGTCCCGGAACACTCTTTTCGCACCTTAGAACCCTTTTGCCACCCCGGACCACCCCGGACCATCCCGGACCATCCCGGAGAACCACTCCCTTTCGTCCCGGACTTCGCTCTCTGGCACTAGCGTGCGTGTATCTAGCTATATCTAGTTTGCATCCGTAAGCCCTTGCTTTGGAAGAAGCCCCCGAGGTCAGCGGTACCTGACACAGACTCTGCTGGCAGCAGACATTTATTTCACTGATAAGGCAGACTTTGTAATATATAACACCCAGAGACAATTGACATGGTGGGTGTGATAGCAGAAGAGTGTATAAGGATAGTTTTCACATCTCCGCTGTAGACAACAAGTATACTGGCTCAAAAAACGGTTCCAATATTTGGCCTTTTTGAAAATATTCAGTGCAGACAAAAAATTGCATCTGAGCTTCCAATGAGCTGTTTCTTCTGCTTTCCAACAATAAAATAACATTAGACAGGTACCCTCTGACCAGAGCCCACTCCTTGATTGCAAGCAGTTTACCCTCATGCTTCTTCAGTGGATTGGCACATTTGTCAATGTCCATGTTGGCATAATGCTAGCAACAATGCTTTGTGTAAGAGAACAGTTTCTCATCCTACTTCACTGAGTGTTCTGCCAGGTCAGAATATCAATGATTTTAATATTCAGGGTACAAAATAAGAATAAACTAACTACCCTCTCCTTCATGTACTCTATATATGCATCTTTAAATTAAGGTTTTAGACTTTTTTGTTTGTCAATTGTCAATTGATCCCTCACTGGAGATGTTCACCTTGTCATGCCCACTTCAATCCTTGTTTGTAGTAAGTGGGAGGCTTACACTTTGCTGGCTAATGTAAAGTCCAATTTATAGCATGAGCATGCTAAAAAACTGATTTTAGGCCATTATTATCCTTCTTTTTGGCACTATCACTGCTGGCACTAAAAAGTATTTCCATTGGAAAAAGCACAAAAAAAACCTGTTATACCACTTCTATGTTGTTTTTCTCCAAGAAGTATATAATTATTTTCCCATTGAATTAGTTAGAAAAATGTTTATCTTTTTCCTATTGTTTTTTTTTCAGTGCCAGCAATGTATATAGCTCATAACACAATGTGTTTCCATCTGAAACAGTATGCACTCCTTTTTGGCTTTTTCTTTAAATCCAGTAAAATGTAAGTATGGCAACAATCAAAATAAAACAGAAATGACTAACTTGTTACCAAATGAAAATTTCAAAAGATTTTTCTGCCAAGTTTTCATTAGAGTCAGCAATGTTTGAGTTGATGATAATTTTTTTGTAGTTTTCAAATATCTCTATTTTTTAATTACAGCCTTGTCTGCATTCTTTTAAAATGAATAGGATGCAAAAAAGCAAGAGAGCACTATAAATAAACTTGTTTGTTGAACATATAAAGAATATAATTCTAGAAATCATAAATGCTCATCTTTAAACAGGCAGTGATGAAGTGTTAAAATGCAAGATGAACAACTGCGAAAGGATTCATATCAAGGTCTTGTTGAGATCACTTTCAAAAAGAAGGTGATAGAATTAGAGATTTATAAGGCTTTGTTCAGTTCCACCATTTCAAATATCAGCAAAGTAGCTTTGGCTAGCCTAAATGAGATCTACAAATACAGATGCAAAGATAAAACATTCAACAGCAAGATCTTGAACAGATTACTACCACAGTTTTTGGTCACTCAACAGCAATTTTTAGGCACAGAATGCAACAGCAGTAAAGTTGCAGAGATTCCATAAATACTAGTATGCCAAATAAACTCTGTTTAATGCTTTTTAATACTTGCATGAGAAGCCTTATCAGCAAATTTATTGTGTGCACATGCAACAAATTTTTCAGTTGGTTGCCTTAATTATAGATGATTCTATAGATCTATTTTTATCTTGATTTTCTTGTTGGTGCTTAGATTCAAATTCTGCTTTAGCAGTAGAAACAGAAAAAGCATTAAATGTAGTAGAAGCACTAAGAGTTTAGGAGCAGGAGAAGCATCAAATGTAGTAAAAGCATTAGGAGTATCTGTCACGACCAGCTCCTGTAGCACACCACACAACCCTGGAAGCAAAAAACAAGTACAAATACTTGATGAAGAAGGACCTGGTTAGTGGGTTTCCATCTTTGATGTGCCAAAGCTTATGACAGAAGAAGAACTTAGTGTGTATCTAGCTACATCTTGTCTGCCATTGTAAGGCCTCACTTTAGAAGAAGCCCCCATTGTCAGCAGAACTTGACAGTATCAAAAGCAAAAGAAGGATCAGAAGCACATCAAAAGAATAAAGAGCAGGAGCAGCTTTAAAGGCACTTGTAGCATCAAAACAGTAACCAGTTGTTTTTTCTTTTGATTAGAGCATTGAGTATAATACTACAAGCAATAAATGCAAAAGCCAAACTTTTTGTTCTTATAAAAGCTAATGCTGCATTGAATGCATTAGCTACACTAAGTCTTGAGCCAACACATCTAGCAAAGTATAATTTCTATATTATATATCTGTATATCATCTTCATAATATTTACAGAATAACAAAAGTTCTAAATGCTTGCTTTTCAATCTTTACTATATTTAGCAGTTGCCTTGTGAGTATTTTTTGCCTTGACCATTGAAATTAAAATTCTCAAAGTAAAAACTGTGCTAAGAATATATGATAAGGAAACAGACTTGGATAAACAAATGGATGCAAGTAGAAAAATATATGTCTTGATTTTGAAAGAAATTCAAACTCAGTTGTACACACAGATACTGTTAGCAAGCTTTTTAAAAACAATTTTTTTTTGTTTGTTTCAGCAATTTTTAAAGGCATATATGCATATATGCACATGCATGCTAGCTTCTACATTGGCAGTTAAAGCCACATTACATACTTATTAATGTTAATACAAATGCAGGACTGCTACATCACTAGCTGTACATTTTCTTTTCTTCACTGCTTATAAGTTTTGCAAAGTAATATAGCTATGTGTAGGCTGTGACTTGTGATGAATTTTTTTTTGTTATTTAATACATAACTAAACTTATTATCTAGTATTTCTCCATGCTTTAAAGGCTTGCAAATGCTCACAACCTTCTTGTAACATATTTATAGAATTACAATCTGCTTTGTTGCATTCTGAGTTTATGAAAACTTATATTCCAACAATGTAATAACTTTAGTTTGTTATGAAGAGGTCATCTGATAAAAAAGCACAAAAAACTGTGATATAATTTTCAAAAATCAAAACAGAAGAAGCAACTGTCTGCTCTCAAAAAATACAGGATGCATATAAAGACTCAAATCAGACAAGATCTGAAAATATTTAAATGTAATCAAAAAAACAAAATTTTAAATGACACTGTATGTATGTAGTATGCAAAACACAGCATACAAATTAGAATAATTGCCCTACATTTTTTGAAAGAAAATAGAATAGCTGAAAGAGTAGGTCATACTCTGGTGGATCATGCATGATCTATGTTATTTCAACACAAACACTTTAGTTGAAAATAGTATCATATACCATGTATTTAAAAAACAGATCATCTACATGAATATTAAGAAATATTATGCTGATAAGCCCATGGCTGAGCTAGGTACACCAACGGCAGTTTTAGCAATTTTGCTTATTCCAGTTTGATGATGGTACATGATATGGAGCATGACATGTCAGTCATGAACAACTCACAGGCTAGTGCACATGATCTAATGCATATGGTCAATTATGTGGACAATTACTGGATTTTATAAAGCATGAAATAGTGTGATTTGCCATTAGCCTTTGACTAGCCAACAGCTACCAAGCCCATCAGTAGTAGACTTTAGTGCATCAAAGATTGGCAACTTTAGCAATGTCTGTTACTACTTAGCAAAATCTGCCAAACACTTGGTGACATTACTTTATATTTGACGACTATTAGCAGGTTCTCAATGTCTGATGATTTTTCTTTAAGACAGGAATTCTTTGATGGAAATGCACTTAAGTATAGTTTACTGTGAATTTGCTTACTTGACACATAGATTTTTGCCTTGCCAACTGACAGATGCCGTATTTAGTTGGTGACTATTTGGTGTTTTTACATTTTAACTGTCAGATCTCTATTTGTAATCTATATTAAAACAGGTACTTAGACTGAATACAGTTGTTTGCACACTGACTGAGTCTATATTAAAACACAAACTAATCAATTTACTTGAGGAAAGAGACACAATAAAGCCAAAATAAGTATAGAAGACAATGTTAAAACAAGCAGTGCATGAATAAAATAAACTTCTAGACTCACACTTCAATAAGATAGAATTCATCTGCCTTCTCTCTGACTAATGCATATACATACAAAGAAATAATAGTTCAGGCACAATTGTAGCAGTGCATGTTGATAACATGTTGATTTTTGCATGCATAGACATATATATATGAAGAATGTAAGAAATTAAATTCAAATTCAAAATAATTAATTTACAGTAAGAAAACACTACATTGTTAGACTAACCATTACATGCTATAATAATAGAGTGACTAAACTATCACAACAACCTTATTTAGAAAAGACCTTGACATGCATAGATTTTGACAAAGTACACAGTTCACACACTATTAGATCAAAACATCAAATTGAAAAAATAAAATAACAATGACCTTCATCACAAAGATATTAAAAACTTATACTTGTTAGCAATAGAAATACTCATTTGGATGGCAATAAGAATATGATCAGATATAGTATTTGCCATACAATACCTAAGCCAGTTCACATTGCACCCTGCATCTAAGCATTGGACCACTGTCAAACATGTTTTTTGCTATATCAAAGGAACTCTTAATCTCAGCTTTAGATATGACTCCATTGATTTTGACAAGGCTAAGAGGAGGATCGGCAACTTAAAACAATCTATAGTTGCGCTATCTAGCATGAAAAGAAAATATATGGCTTGCTGCTATGCCACATAAGAAATGCTTTAAATATAAATGCTTCTGACAGAACTGATCTATCCAATTACTAAACTTTACTAAACCAACACATCTTATTACTAACAATAATTCTACAACCTTATTAACCAGCAACCAAACTTTCTACGCTTGCAGCAAATACATAGATATTCAGCACTACTTCATATGTGAACAATTAGCTTCTAACAAGGTCATGATATTCCACTACAAATCTAATACTAACTGTGCAGATATATTTACTAAACTGTTACCATGATCAGATTTTGTAAACAAAGTCAAGCTTCTTAAAATGACATCAGATGAAAGAGTAAAGTTAAAAAAGACAACTTGAGTCATCATGGCCCAATTGCTAGAGGCTGCTGCATTTTACTATATTTTTGTCTTGACTATTCAACTCAAGTATCTTCTTGTATTGTATAATAACTTATATATAAGACCTGTCTAAACTATGAAATAATGATCTTGACTATTGTTCAATTAAATCAATGCTGAAACACTAAAAAAAGTTATCAAATATATACTAGTTATAAATCAATAAGCCTAATAATTTATGATAATTCTATCCAACCATCTGCTCAGTGCAAGGGCATGAAAGATGATGGGGTGCTTTCAAATATATTGCTGGAAGACATCTGAAGTCCATATACTAGCAGCTTGGATGATGTGTGGAGCAGCTTCAGCTTCTGCCAAAAAAGTTGCACTTTTTGAATGCAACAACTGACTAGCAAGACTGCTAGCAAAAAACAAGTACAAATACTTGATGAAGAAGGACCTGGTTGGTGGGTTTCTATTTTTGATGTGCCAAAGCTTATGACAGAAGGAGAACTTATAGTAGTGGCTATTTTAGTACCTGACAAATCTTTTAAATAAGTTGGAGCCATGTCTCATCTGTTAAATGAAAAGTCTGCTGCCTTCAACAAAAGTGTTAGCCTTGTGCATTAGGAAGAGAAAGAAGTAGAAGTCAGAAAAAAATGATGGCTGAGGTTAGACTTAGCTTTTGGTAGTCTCAGAGAGATGTGTCATTGGGTAGAGTCATCTTTCTAAGGTGAAGGAAAGCATAAAAGCCTGTAAAGAGCATTGCCAGGAACAAAAGATTATTGTAGTTATTTGAGAGGTCATAATGTTCAATGACTTAAAGTAATTTGTCTCTTGCTAAGGCTTGTTTGCATTTGGTAGCAAAGAAAACCTGCCTTGTAAAGCCTGCCAAAGTCTAAACAATCAAAGAGCTTTTGCTCTGCTCTAATGTTTGAAGAGTAAATTTTAAGTTAGTTGCATATGCTAGAAGACTAATTTGGTGTTAATGTGATGTGACATGTAGATGACATAAAGAGACAAAATATCAGCTGTAAAGTTTGTATCTGATTTGTAAATTTTAATGAAGTTCAAGTAATAGTTAAGGGCTGAGCTATAAGAGCAGAATGTAGTGTTGCTTATGATGTATCTTAAAGCAATTGAATGCTCATGAATTAAGTGTTTATAACTCTAAGCAGCATGATATGGCTATCTAGACTTGATGGTCCTGATAAGCTGCTTGTTGTGACAAGGTTCTTGAGCTCTCATGACTTGTATTTCCATCATGCATTCTATAACCTCTTAGAACTTATATAAGGGCAAGTCTTTATCTTTAGAAACAATACGCTTGTCTACTTGGATATAATCATAAATGTCATATGTGTCCTTACAAGTATTTTAAACTGGTAATATGACATATAGTTAATCCATCAACACTGCTGCAGGAACAAATGTACTCAAATTTTGAAAAACTCTAGAGCTTTGTAATCCATTATAATATGGATCTTATATCAAGATAGCAAGTTTTTCTAACTCATAAACAGGGTAGTTTTGCTGTGCAGAAGTAAACACACAATATGAATCCTGCAGGTTTGCAGGTCTGCCACATCTTTTCTTAGCTATACATGGTCTCTATGCCAATCTTAGATGCATCACATGTGAGCCAAATTAGCACATCTAGTCATTAATCTACAAGTCTATTGATTAGTGTCTTTGCACAGATCTGCTTAATCATCTCAGTGTTACAAGTGTTGAAAAGTGCATAGCTACAACAATATCTGTTTATCAGTTAGCAATTGATCAAATAAAGTTTAATGTCTGATCAACATATTTCTCCATTATGTGAGCTTAGTTATCCTCAACACTTCCCCTCAAGCAAAACACTTATGGCAGTATGCTTTCCCTCAATTTAAAAGGTATAGTTAGCTGCAAACTTTGCATCCATCACCTTGAAGTGCTTCATCCTAACTTGACATGAAGTAGCAAAATAACCAGTTCCCTACAATAAAAACAAATAATTTTAGCACCAGTCTTCTTTACTGCAATGGCCATCATGGCCTCTAAATTGACCTTGTTTTTTTTTATTCTGGTTAGACAATAAAATAAGCAAGATTCTGATGGCTCTCTTCATTGAGCAAGCAAGGAATGAAAAAATTGAGGGTGAGGTTCTTAAAGTCAACAATGTCAAGAGAGATGATGACAGTTTCATAAAAGGCAGAAAGATCAGTAGTAAGAACAACAATGATGTCCTCATCAGAAACAGAAACATTGATGGCAGTACAAAGGAGTAGACTTCTCCAATTTAGGCCTCCATAGTCTGGCCTTGCTTCATAGAAGTAGTGGTGAAGATATAACAAAGCACAAGACAACTGCTAAAACTATGGGCACAATGAAGCTTATCAAGGGTTTTTCAGATGACCTAGGAGTTGGAGTCAGTTATATGAGCAAGTTGAGCATCCTCTATATTAAGAATCAATAAGTTCTAGCTTCAGCCATCCTCATCTGAATTCTTTGCCCTTCAAATCTTCCAATAATGCCTTCTTCTTCAACAGATTTCAATAACCTTGACAAATCATCACAGCCTCCATGCACATTGACCATTCGACATAATTTGTGTGAAAGAGGCAAAGAAAGTGAATACCACCATTTATTAATGACATGGCAGTAACCAGAAAAGAAAATGCAAAGATTGTGAGAAGATAAAAGCAGTGAGGTTGGTGAACTCAAAAGATCTCTGCAAGATTTAGTGCTTGCAATGCAAGTTAAATTTCAGCCTCTGAAGGCAGGTGACAAGATGCAGGATAGACAACGAAGCAATGGAATTTGGCTTCCAAGAGGCAGGAGTGAGACACTTCAGGTATTTGCAAGATGCTTAGTGCTTGTGTAGGGAAACTAGACAGAGAACCCAGCAAAAGCAGCAGAGCATATGATATTACAAGCACTAAGAAGCATATAGTTACAGCAATATCTGGTTATTAGTTAATCCAGTGAAGTTTAATGTCCAATCAGCATATTTCTCTATCATGTGAGCTCAGTTACCCTCAACAGGTTAAGAGGGAGTCAACTGTACTATGATGACAGAGTAAATCCTTGCATGGAGAATGAGAGCTATAGCTTAAAAACTTTCAATAATCCATCTGCAGAAATAAAATAGCAACTGTAGCAGTATATGCCAGGTTAGATAGCAATACCAATGCATAAATCTTGGTATTGCTGTGCACTCCAATGGCCTATTCTATTTGATGAATGAGAGCTATGATCTAATTGTCTTGGACATGTCAATGAGCAGAAACAAACAAGTGACTGTAGCTGTTGTTGAGTCACAACATAAACCACTATTGACATATGTTATATTACCTCCAAGTATTCCTTTTATGGAATCCCTCCTATTTTGCACCATAGAGCGCATGATCAGTATTTACCAGTCTTTGCATCTAAACTTTATTTTATTTTATACTTACTTATTGTAGTGTACTGGATCAC
This sequence comes from Termitomyces sp. T32_za158, assembly GCA_018857265.1. Taxonomy (NCBI): domain Eukaryota; kingdom Fungi; phylum Basidiomycota; class Agaricomycetes; order Agaricales; family Lyophyllaceae; genus Termitomyces; species Termitomyces sp. T32_za158. Next base: position 24,030 of record JABAJZ010000068.1, on the reverse strand, counting down.
CCTCAGTCAACCATATTATATTGAGTGACTGAGGGTGAGTAGAATTACTATTATTTCTTTATCTTATCAACTTACAATCTCTGTAAACTAAAACTTCGTTTTACTCTACAAGTTATAGGCCTCGTTAGCACTCCCAGATTTTTTTTTCTCGTTGAGCCCCTGCTCTGAAAAAACACACCCACATTCATACACACACCACATATACACTAGACCAATACATCTACATTATCACACCCATGACATTTACAAACTTGGCAAATCTACCAACCTTCCCAGAAGAGGTCCACTTCAATAGAACTAAGTACATCATCTTCAAAAATTGTATTCTGATTGCCGCTAGAGCACGTGGTGCCCGTTAGAGGCGGCCACAGCACAGATGTATACACGCAATCTACTTCCATCTTTGTGGTACTTGGGGATTGTTCCAAAAGAGGCATAGTCAGGATGCTGGCAGCAGGTTGATCACTTACACCCATGGGGATGCCTAGCCTGGGCTAAGGTACTCAACAAGCTAGTCAAGTCAAAATTGGATTCTCAGTCAGTAAGGACACGTCTGGTAGGGTATGCAAATAGTGGGTACCGCCTCTTCAACTAAGCAAACCAATCTATTGTTACATCACAAGATGTGATTTTTGATGAAGGGATTGGACATCGCTCATTGACACTACTAGATGATGCTGAGGAAGAAGTATCAACCCAGACCATTATCCTGGCCCCTGCTCAGCAAACAAGTAACATATTATCAACACAATAACTCATCGCATCCAAAATCAGATTAGAACCACTCCACTCTGACCATGCCATCAAGTTATCTGCTCCCACAAATACTCAACCAACACAGATCACTCAACTTACTCAGCCTCCACCTCTACAACAATTGACTTGCCAAACAAAACCAACACCAGCCTTAATTGCAGCATAAAAAACTATACAACGTGAGCATAGGGCATGTGAGGAAGGTGAAGATTGGGCAACAGGCGATGACATACTGACAGTCCTGATGGCAGAAGGACCCTACTCATACCTTACCTCACTGGATTATTTGGGCTGCAATGACAAGGTATGAGTACCAAAGACATATGCCAAAGCAATGAAGCAACCAGACCTATAGCAGCCAGCAATGGACAAGGAGTTGTGGATGAGGGATGAAAGGGGGGTTTTCGAGTTGGTAGATGAGGAACTGGTTTCTAAGGATAAGAACATTGTGAGTTGCAGGTGGGTCTATGCAAACAAGTTCAATGCAGAAGGCAAGATTATACAACAGAAAGCTCGGCTTGTTGCAAAAGAATACTCACAGGTAGCTGAAGAAGATTTTGAAGAGACCTACACAGCTATGGTCCACCTGGAGTCTCTTCGGATGTCAGCAGCAATTGCGGCGCAGGAGGGGCTTGAAATATAGCAGATTGATTTTGTCTCAGCATACTTGAACAGCATTCCAGAGCACAAAGTATACATGCACTTTCCTCCAGGTTTCCTGGGAGGGGAGGAGAAGCTAGCTTTATTACAAAAAATGCTGTATGGATTGATGCAAGGCAGCTTTGACTGGTACTGGACTCTAGATAGCGCATTCTCAGACTTGGGCTACAAAAAATCAAGGACAGACCCATGTGTTTGCTCAAGAAAGGTCCAACAGGAAATAACTATCACTAATACTTTTAATGATGATACCTTTGGCCTCTCAACATCAAAGGAGGGAGCAACATTAGCCAAGCAAGAACTTGCACAAACCTACAAAACTAAAGACTTAGGCGAACCAACATCTATCCTTGGGATGGCAATAACTCACAACACCAACACTGGGTCAATCTCGCTCTCATAGCAAGCCTACCTAACACAAGTCCTGGAACAATTCAACATGTGCAATTGCAATCTCCGATACACTCCACTTCCTTCAGGTACTATACTCACAAACAACATGTCCCCCAAAAACAACACCAAACATGCATTTATGTCTGACAAACCTTACAGACAGCTATTGGGGGCACTCATGTGGGCACAAGCAGCCACCAGACCAGACCTCTTGTTTGCAGTAACTCTCCTCACCCATTTCCAATCTAATCCAGGGCCAGCACACTGAAAGGCCCTGGTGCATGTCCTAGCTTATGTCAAAGGCACCCTACATTACCAAATCAAGTATTCAAGGGATGCAAAAGGATCTGTCAAGCCACAAGGTTTTGTGGATGTGGATTATGGAGGAGACTTGGACACAAGGAGGTCGACATCTGGATATGTATTCATGATGGCTGGAGGGCTGGTTTCCTGGAGCTCAAAGCATCAACAGATGGTAGCGTTATCTACAACAGAGGCAGAGTACATGTTGATGACCTGGGGTTCCCAGCAAGCTCTCTGGATGCATAATTTCCTTTTGGAAATTGACATGATGCAACCACTTCCGGCCACTCTTTGAGTCAATAACAACTCATCCATAGCACTTGCTCAGTCAACAAAGGGACACGCTTGTGCGAAACATATTGACATACAACACCACAAGAGCAAATCCAGGAAGGGGATATAGAGGTATCTCACATACCCTTGTCCAAGGACCTTGCAGACATCTGTACCATGCCTCTACCAAGAGCAACACATGACTACCTGGTGACACTTATGGAAATCAAGTTTGTCAACGGTTGTGCAAGTCAGGAGGAGTGTTGAGTCATGACATACACCACCATTGACATACATCATATTACCTCCAAGTATTCCTATTATGGAATCCCTCCTGTTTTGTGCCATAGAGCGCACGATCAGTATTTACCAGTCTTTGCATCTAAACTTTATTTTATTTTACACTTACTTATTGTAGTGTACCGGATCACCCTCAGTCAACCATATTATATTGAGTGACTGAGGGTGAGTAGAATTACTATTATTTCTTTATCTTATCAACTTACAATCCCTGTAGACTAAGACTTCGTTTTACTCTACAGGTAATACATCTCAGTCAACCATATTATATTGAGTGACTAAGGACCAAAACTTTGTTTTACTCTACAGCTGTATATGCCAGATTGGATAAAAATACCAATGCACAGCACAGACCTTATTGCCATGTGCTGCAGTGGTCCATCCTCTTTAATACACATGTGATCCAGTATAAAGTTATCAGAGTTGTCATTGCCTTCATATACCAATTCACCATGCCATTAGTTTCCAATGAGCTGTGCATGCATTAGTATACTACAAATTCACCCCCTAGATCTCCACCACCCTGTGTTAGCAACAGCAATACTCGATTGTGTGTTAAGTGGCCTACATTGTAGTAGACAAACTATCTACATGATACCATCCATCTTACGTATCAATCAACCTGGTGTAGTGTGTGGTGCTATTTATAGCGAAGTTGCTTATTCACAAGTTCAGTGCTTATGACTTACTTGCCGTAGTTTTCTGATCAATTTATTTTGAACTCTTTCCGCGGTGTGCCGATCTCATTCACTGTGTAGTACGGTTCAGCTTTGTAGTTTACGCTGATTCTCGCTATATATTCGACCTTCGTCAACTTATGATACATGATACTACGCCCGTGACTACGACATTTTTCGTGAAGATGGCCGACTCAGCTTTCAATTCAGGATTCTCAGCCAAATAAATGCTCATTTGGCACACTGTTGACGAGCTGACGCCTGCGGTCCAAAATTATGTGGGCGCAATGTGCCTGCGTCATTTCGTGGTGGAATTATTCGGCGAAAACTTGTTGCCTTCCTGACCTGCCCAATCAATGAAGCGTCTCTCCGAAGCTCCGAGCATCCAAGGGCGCAGTTGATAGACCCATTTGTCACCACCCTTCTCTTGACGCCTCCTTGACGAGATACCTAAGAAGGTTCAAGAGCCGAGAGTTCTGGGAACATATCTTTGGCAGCTCCTAAGCTCACCGTGTACATGTGAACAAGTCATAAAGAGGTGAGGTGTGAAACTAATTCATCCGTGCGACGTACAGCTGTCAGCTGCCCTTGGTTCGTCACTAAGTCGTTTTCTAATCTGGGTTGGGCACTTCCGCATTCCAACATTCACAAACTAAAAAGGTCCAGGGACATATTCTATCTGGAGTGCCGGCGTATCTCCCCGCGCCAAATCTTCGCCTTTGAGAAGAATCCTCTCAGCCGTCTCTTGCTTCTCTCCGAATGCTTCGTTTCCACTGCACGGTCCGACCAGTCCGCAAAGTTTTGACATCACCGTTTTTATCAAGAATGTTGTCAAACAAGTCAGGCGAAAATGCGTTCTTGTCAGATATCTGATGTATCCCTACTATAGCAAAAAAGGCACAGCACTCTACGAGCAACAATTAGTTCAGGCAGAGACAGCGAATGAGATATAAGTATATCGACCAAAAGGCTCCACATCTCAATGTCCTAAGCGCTTCTTTGCGTATTCAACGAAGTCGTCTATAGTTGAAGGCCATGCCTCTGAGGAGCTTGCATCAGAACTCGCGTGGATTCTAGAATCAGATCAACCCGACCTTCTGGGTTGTAATTTTCAAACCTGGAATCGATCGAGCGCAAAAAATCCAGGAACTGACCCGATGTTAGATATTACAAACCAGAGCAAAAGACAGATTGGACGAACCATGACCCACGTATCCCTGCTGACACTTTTGCCACCTTTATCGTTCAGATAATCAAACCACCATTCGATGTACTCAGGTCTCCACCCTTCTTCGTACTCCATAGAAACGTCACCGTCACTCGACTCGGCGTTGATGTGAGATAGAGCCGGTCCTTTCAATCCATGGGGAAGAAGCAAACCCCAGAATGCTTGCGCGCTCTCAATGCCTGTGCATCATACACACACTTCTTCAATTGAAGTTATTAGGGTTTGAAGTGGTAACAAACCTAGACTGCGTTGACCGTCTGATCTGCCAAATTCAAAGGTATGATTGTACACTTTGCGAAAGTAATCTGGATCGTTGGACAGCTTAGTCGTAAGTTTCTGCAAGATGCCTTTCATGGCAGGTATTGAGTCAACTCTAAATGAAGTCGTCGCCACACCAAATTAGAGAATGTAGATGTTAGTTACGTACCCTAGAGCTTTCCAACCCTCTGTCCAACCCTGCTTCGTCCAACATCCGATTCCAGGTGATTTCAATTCAAACGCCACAGCAAGCAGAACGACATCTTCGGGATCAACCTCCAAATCACTACACAACTTGATTGTACCGTCCACTGTGATCTCGTCGCCATCTGGATCTAATCGACATGATGGAAAACTGAGCCATTAATGGTTGCTTCAACACACCGGAAAGGAAGGAAATCAGACCTTTATACTTGTTAAAGAGTGTGGTAAGCTTCGAAGTTGATGGCGCAGTGAGAGCCGGCTGATGCCTTGTTGGCACACTGAACTCGTGAGGGTTGTTATAATACGCATCAATAGCCACATCGACACGCTTGTATTTCTCCAGAAACTTTCGTGCATCTCTGGTCCTAATCATAAGACTTCGAGTTAACTTGCGATCGTTCTGGATGTGCCGAGGCCACTCACGACGTTCCCGTTACACCAACAAATTGAACAAGGTTATCTTCCATCCTTCTATCGGCCATGACCTGGAATTGACCGAGTTCCTATTATTTTGGATAATACGAAAGGGTTTATTGGTCGCCAATTGAATCAGGGTAGAGTAAGTTGCGATCCACGCGCATCGAGCAACAATGAGAAAAAGATCTTGCGACAACATAGAAGGATATACTGACTTGGATCCACGCAGGGTAATTGGGACAGCAACTAGAAGGCGAAGTACAGCAGAATTGTAAACGTCCAGACTCAAAAGCTGGAGTTTGAATTGTCAGGGTTCATTGATTACCTAATCAGCCTATGTTCGTAACTTTTGTGGTTCACGAGTTCCATGCGCCCACACAAACAGCGAAGGCAGAACGAAGCACGGTTGCTAACACGACGCAAGAAGGTAATTTGATTGTTGTGTTCCGGTCACGTAGGTCCAACTATTCGTGCTATACATGTTTCAACTCAGTCTCTGTATCATCACTGTCAATCAAGTTTTCTAGGAAATGCTGCAGTTCTCATCTAGCAAATCAACATCGCACCGGGCGTTTTACATAGACCGCACGTACTCACGTCATTGAATTCGGATCATCCATCCATCCTTGCACACTTACCTCGGATAGCTGACTTTACAGTCGTTTCACGATTTAGCTTGAAGCCCTTACTTTTGGGGATACCTTGACATGACGTGTCAAACTTCATCTTCTCTGATGATGGATCCTGTACATAAACTTCCTGAGCTCGCGGTTCCTTCGCATACATACTATTACTAACCTTGTGCCTCCTGTCACCACCTGACAAGTCTGCCCCTCGAGAATATCCCGGGCACATTCGCAATATCCGCCGAGAAAAACGCAACATACGATGACTTAACAGCGCCCATTCGTGGCGCTGACACTGAGCGGTGTCTCCGTGGTAGACTTACCACGCCGGCCAACACGAACTTTTATAAACGCCCTTGGAGTGGCGCCGCTCGTCCTGTGGCCTGTTTTCAGTAAGTCCTTACGTCTATCAATGCACACGTAGTTACTATGACATTAACTCCACCTTGAAGCTCATCCATGAAAGATATTTGGTTCTGGTCGGATCCTAGAGCATACTTCCCCGTGGCGAGCAGGTCGCTTTCCTTCTAGCCGCGGATCATGCATCTACTATCCACCTCAGCTGGGAATTTCTCAATAAGGCACACCAAATTCCTGTTTCTCATGGTGTTCTATCAAAGAAGGTTAAGATTCCAAATAGGTAGTTCCTGCTTGGTCGTATCTGCGCATAAAACTGCATAGCGATGACCGTTTAGCACGGTTCTTGTTGGCGCTTGCGACATGAGAAAAATGACTGATCTGTATCATCTGCATTCTCACAGGAGTCTCAAACGCGTGAACTCGGCGGGTGACGTGTGATAGCTATACATATTGACTTCACGTGAACCCTACTAACCATAACATTTTCTAGTGGAGTCAGCTTTCAGAAAGACTTCAATCAACCTCATATGTACCATGATTTGAAAATCAAGAAACGAAGGCGTCCTGACACTTTTGTATGGCGTAAGCTCGGCTACTTACAATCCTTAGGTAACCGCCACTCATGAATAAGGAGTGAAGATGCCTTTTGGATATCGTATACGTATGACAAACGGCATTGTGACTTTACTCTGGCAGTATGGATGGGCAATAGAACGTAACTCTATCTAATTTTTGAAAAAATGAGGTCACAAGCTCAAAACTTCATCACCGTAGCCGTGCGGAAACGACTGAAAGACTTTAGGCCCTCAGTGTAACGAACCGACACAAATATGCTTCCGCGCCAAGACCTTCACACAATTCTATGTTGACGTGGTGGCACTGGCTTTGCAGGAATCTCGGGCCAAACAGCGTTAAAACGCAGTTGTATGTAGTTCAATAAAAAAAATGGGCTTGCCAGGCACAAACGGAAGCAAATTCCGGCCTAAATGTTAGATCCCGCGGTTGGTTCCGGCCTTCCCAAAAGAAAATTCAAATAAATTTGCCGAATATCGATCATGATCACTGATTTGCGATCGGACTAAGTCCAATTCGGACATGCTCTAGAGTCTTGTTGCCTTGAAAACTTGATCACGAAATCCAGTGTCGATGTGAGGCTATGAAAAGGACTTGTGTGCATAGTCCTACTGATGGACTTGGCATTCAAGGCCCCTGGTTAGCAGAAAAATATTGACACGTTGACGACTATATCAGGTTGACAATGGGCAATGAGACGAGTAGAGCAATGCAACGGTATCAATTGGGTCATGTATTGTACATATGTGGTCAAAACAATGAGTGAGAATTATGATCAATGAGGTTGGGAATGCTGAGTCAAAATGCCAAAAAATTTACAATATGGAAGTAAACGCCCCAAGGCACCAGCAAGCTCTAACTTACGGGCCTATCAGGTTTGGCTCAAGATTTAGATGAGAGGACGTACTGCAAGGTATCATGGTGGCCGCACAATTACACGACGGGTATGCTTGCCTGCCCTCCTGCGTTCCGCGTACGGGATTGGACGACGCCACGCATCGTCATCACCGTACTCGTCTTGTACAAATTCACGTTTTGGACCGCCTTGGGGGCTTTCATGGGGCGAAGTACGTAAAGCAGGGGGATGGGGATTAGGCGGATGCTGAGAGGAAGGAGAATGGGTGGGAATCGGATATAGCGGTGTAGATGTGACAGGAGCAGTACCTCTTGGAGGAGGTCTAGGTCCTGGTGCATGTGGATAGAGAGCAGATGCAGGCGATTGTACTGGAGATTGGTTGGTGATATGGGTGGACGATGACCATAGCATGGAGGTGTCTCTTCCCCTAAGTTTAGATGAATCGGCGTCCCCATTTTGAATATCGACCTCGACTCGAACACGAACTATTTCACGACCAGCTTGAGCAAAGAAAGCACGCTCTTGTCTCTGAAAGAATCCACTAGTGGGCCCGCCTCTCACTTCAGACATTTGGGGTGGAGCTGGTGGAAACATTGCCATAAGGTCGTGGCCAGTCAAAGGAGCAGCGAATTTTCGATGTGGCATGTCAGGTGTAGTATTAAGATCAACGTCTATAGTGGACCGAAGTTCGTACAGTGTCAAATTGAAAACAAAGAAACAATACCTCGTATTGAACTTGGAGAAAGGGGACGACGTGGGCGGCCATTCGTCATGTTCGTCATGGATGAAAGACGACCTTTGGCCGTGGGACTCTGACTCGTCGCAGGGGTTGATGTAGTAGGAGATGGAGTTGAAGGACTGGAAGTATCCGACACTGGGCGCAGGTGAAAATTGCCAGTCATGCTGGTAATGGGGTTGGAGGTGACTTCGCAGGATAAAGGAGGGTAATATATATACACACTACCGGAGCGGGGGAAGGCAATTTGATCGCGAAACTATTCTGGATCGAAACCGGTTCAGCTCAAAACGAGCGGATGTTCGATCTCCGTATAAAAGTGTCAGAGTCCAAATTCGGTGTGGAGTAATCAGGGCTAATGTCGTTTGTTGTCCACGTTGTCAGATGCTCTATCTGATCCTAATAAGGTGTCCATGTCAGCCTGTGTCAAGGAACCTCCTTACATACTTACATGTCAAAAGAAGCCACCGGTTGACTGAAACCGCTCAGATTGGAAGACGTGTGGATGTGATTTTATTTGATTGTGATTCGAATTCTCCATTTGAGCCGCACTTGTCGGCTTCTAACCAGAACTCTGGCCGAGGTAACCGCCCGCGGCGGCTTGCAAGGTGCGGGGATTGTTGTGTTGTGGAGACATGAACGTGATATTTATTATGGATTGTTCCTTTGTCCTTCCTTATGTCTTTGTATCACCTGTCTACCTGTCCTGTTCAATTTCTCGTCAGTCACAGTCGATCATGAGGGCGACCGATCGATGTGAAAGTTGCATGCCAAGTGGTCCCCGAGGCACCATGCGTCCGCGTCATGCGTCATCAAGAGACTAATTGACGTCCGCAGGCTAGCCTCGCAGTCGGTTATATTTCATGCGATGTTGCCAACAGAGCATAGCCTCGCAGCACTTTCTAGTGAATATTCAGAGACATCCAATGACTACAAGACGAAACATGGCCGCAACGGAGGACAATAAAGATGTTCCGGCGCTCGACGACAATTTGTTGGTTGTCCGAAAACTCCCACCAATTCGCCGATTCAAAAGTACAACTGTTTATAGACTGTACGAATGCTCGTAGAATCCTACTGCAATGAATGAAACAAACGGTGTTATCAACCGAGCATCATTCGGAACTTTGATTTGTCCAGTGTGAAGCAATGAAATTTGCACGAAATCACAACATGACTAATCACGGTCACAGTGAACTGGATCACTCATATCCTTTGATCCAGCAGTCCCTCTTGATCCAGCAGTCAGAGATCGCGGAATGATTTATTGTGATTTCTCAAGCTCTCATCTCCTCGTCATGAGGCTGAGCCACTAGGCAAGTTCTCACATCCTGCTTTGATGCAAAGAACTATTTTGAGCCCTTCTTTTCCTTTTACAACCACCAAAATGGGCTCGGGATCGAATGCCCTTAGGAAGGTTCGTTGATCTTCTATTGATCAGGGACAAACTCGATGCTTCCTCGACGATGCGGCAGATGGCACTGACACCTGTTGTTCCTGAAAGATAGACAAGAACCTCAAAGGCATTCATCCAATCTCCACAAGAACTTTGCAAGATGTAAATTTCCATGAAGCATGGCGACATATGTCGACTACTAGTTCATCCCCTTTCAGGTTGTTATCTGTTGGACCAGGCTCGACACTCAAAAGCCGTACTTCGGCCGTGGTGGCGTTACCCTTTGAACATAAGAAGCTTCCGCTGTACCCACCTGTTTCGAACTTTTCTACGACGTCAGACATCTGCCAGGTGCTTTCTGATCCTTGTGAAATGTTTGACTTTCCTGTGCATGGTTTCGAGAAAAGATCTTGTTTTCCATCATTCCCGACGACACAGTCACCGCATTCAAACGCTTTAAATAGTGGCTCCACCACCTTTCACTATGTGCCTAACAATCAAATTACTATAATTTTGGGCTATAGCCTACCTTCAGGATCCTGAGTCAGAATCTCCAACTTGATGTGTTTCAATCTCACGATTCCGATACTGAATATCATACTCAGAGATTTCTATAAACATTTCCTTCTCAAGTTTCAACGCGCTGGCTCAAAGCGCTAAAAAATATCCTATCCTACCCTATCCTAATACAATTAGTCTAAGTCAACGTTCGAGATCCGGGCCCGGACCATGCCCTCTATCTGATCATATGAACAGTTGAAGAATAAACGCTATTCAATCCCTGTCGACTCTCCAACTATCCGTGAGAGCCAAGTAGTTGGTGGAGTAGAAGTCATGTGGCACCCGGGCAGCGCGTTCATTAAACCTCCCTTAGAAGGTTAGTATCTAATCTTAGTCTCGGCCGTAAACCCAGCCGAGAGCTGTGATCAAGAGCGGAAAGGTCACCGCCAAAAGTTGGATTTGCTATGCCAATCACACACTCAAGGTTTATGTGGCTATATAAAGATATGAAGGGATGATTACTGAGAACCAGCAATTGTCATCCTGATGTCACCAGAGGTTCAGGAACCCTGTCAGCACGCGGAGGCCATTCCTGCGGGCTGGTTCTGTCAGAAAATAAAGGACGAACGACGACTGCTTACATCTGAACAGCTTCGCCCGAGGCGGAAAGGCTCGCGAGCTATTCTATCTTTGCGCCGATCAGAGTGTAGTCACCTTCCGAACTCCGCGTCGGTGGCTGAACACCGCAATGTGTTCTCGAGCTGTCGCCGTCATTAATCCAAAGTGGAAGGTGTGATACCCCAAAACAACTCAGCTCAGCTCATCTGCTGATGACACGAAAACCCTTCGGGGTCTATACACCTCCTTACCTGGGCTCTGCATCACTCTCGTAAGTCAGCCGTGATTCATGCCCACAGGCTTGGCACCTCAGAAGACGCCATCTCGCTTCATCAGCAAGTCGTAACAAATGGATTGTGCACCATTGTACACAACGAGGAATTGATTCCAGCTTTTTTTTCCAGATTCTTAATCAAGGGCTCGCTTCTCAAGGTCAATCACCCAGGGTGCCCACGCGTGGGCCCAGAGTTCCCAGTTGGATCGATATCAGATGCGAGCCTGCTACTAATGGCCTTCGGTGAGAAAGGTTCTTTTTCAGCAGCATTCAAGGTTTGATCGGCGCAGACCACAGCGGGACGTTCAGATTAAGATTAATATTAATTACCTCCCGAAATCCAAAGGCGCCCCGCCTCGGCTTAATAAGCAGTGTGTACAAGATCAGGAAAAGAACAATGCATTGATGTCATGATTGATACATGATGCATGAGCAGCAGTGCGCCCACGTCCTGTCTTCAAGTTTTCTGTCTCGGCAGGTGACGCAGGCGACCAAGTGGCGTTCGTGGCGGATGATGCACGTTTACGCGATCTGGTGCATAAGTACGTGTGCAGTAAAGTTTTCCATGCCAAGGTAGCGCCACAGATTGGTGGGGTGGATAAGCCGAAGAATGTTCCGAGGTAAAGACCATTGAATACGTACATAATTTACTAGATAGGTATAATATAGCAGGTACATCAGTAATCCGAAAGTCCCAATAACACGTCATTTTACACGCAGTTTTTCAGTGAGTGGATAGAGGGAAACTGGAAGACATGGTCGAACCATGACTTGCCGCCGTGTGATACGACGTCGTTGAAGGATAGCTCGAGCCTGAGCTCGTGTAGTCAGTCGTTCTACCGCTTTTCTCTCCGAGCTCGCCCACCTCAGTGGTCCTGGCCACGTTAAGCACAATTTCAGCGCCAGCAGCAGCGTAGTTTGTGCGGCTGGAACGGCGACTTCCCATAGTGCTATCAAGAGTATTGACACGTGTGAGCGGCCGGCTGAGCGGCAGGCTACTTCGGACGCTGGCAGTCATTGTAGTGCGCGAACAAATGCTTGATGCGAATTCCCGTGAGCCCATCGACTCAATCGTGGGCATGCGCCGCACATAGGTGTTCAAGATGGGAACAGGCTCATCCGGCCGGTACGGACGTCCGAACTCGTCGTAGCCGATGGTAGTCGGGATCCTGGGCCGGTAAGAATCAATGCTGGATGGAGCATCATCTGAAACTACGTCTTTTGTTTCAGCTGCCGCGAGCACGAGCGCCTCTTCGGTTTCGCGCGCAATTTTGGAGACGAGCTGGCGGAAATGCTCGTGGTAGTCGTCAAGTGCGACCTCAGCAGTTTCGGGGTCAGTGCTTGTTTGGTGGTGGTTGTCAACGGCCTCCTCGTCGGAATAGACCGGGTTTTCAGCAACGGAATGGAATGAGAGGCAATTAGACGAGTTCTTGGAATGGGGTTGAGAACGTAGCGTTGAATCAGAAGAGTGATGGTGTGATTGCAACGGAGGCCGGACCGGATTTACAAAGGAAGTTGGAGATGTTCCTCTCATAGGAGGTAATCGAGGGGAGAAGTTTAATTCGGAGGATGGTTCTAGAGCATTGCGATTCCACCGGGATCGTGGCAGAGAGGAGAGGCGCACACGAGTATATTTTTCGGCGATCCAGTGGTATATGATCTAAGAAAATGGTCACGGTTATTTATAGAAACGAGGTTGGATACGATATAGCGCTCACAATCACGATCGTAGTCACTACTAGGCGAAGGATTGAAAGAGCTATCCAGACATTCCATGCAGGAGGCTTGCACTGTTTGCTAGACACGGACCATATCACGTCGATATCGACATGACAACGTCGCCGAATATTTAATTCCATAATTGGATTATTCTTCCACACGAAAAGCAATACGGTGTTGACGACTGCGGGGGAAAAAAGAGCAAGTGATGCGACAGAGTGAAAGACTGTGCGAGTTCTGAAAAGGAGAAGTGGCGGGACGCGTTGCACTAGCAGATATGGCTGGAACAGCCATACGACAAACGAACAGACCGTCAGAGTGAATACAGCCCCCGTGCATATTCCCAGGACTATAGATACGACTTGTCCATCGACGGACTCATAGATAGTGAATGCCAGAAAGTAGCGAACGGTATTGTAAACCGCAAAAGCCGCTGTCCAAGATTAACAAACGTGATCGGTCACGATGAACTTTCAACACACCCATTACAATCTCGAGCGAACATTTATACCACAGCAGCCGCCTGAGCCGTGTCCTCCCGAGATCTTCGTGGAGAACCTTGGCGCCTCTTATATTTATCGAGTCGCCATCTATCGACCTGCGCGCTGGCCATCCAGGACTCGGGCCGCAAGTATTCGGGAGCTGCCGCGAGGCCAGGTCGAGATTTGTAGCGGGTTCTGAGGAGTAGTAGCACTGGAGCAAGGGCTCCGCAGGATGAGAGCAGTCAGAAGAGCCCTGGAGGGTCGTTGCACCCGATATTGAGGAGTCGTTCCGTCTGTGGGGACGCCAAAAAGTACTAGACTCGGACTCCGACGAGTAAACCACATTATGAATGTACGAGGTTGCCATCAGAGCCGCTCATGCAGTCGTGACGTGTCTGGATCTTCGTGTGATTTTTACGCGACAGCAACTGCTCTTGACTGTTCGTCGTTTGGCTTGACGGCTGCTACAAATTGTACAGAAGGATCTCAAGTCGCGTGGGATTTGAACCACACTTCCAGATTTGGGCACTCATGGTGTGGTTGTATTTGGTGGGCTTCTCCCGCGATGCGTCCTAGTAACGAGCACGCACTCTACGACAAAAGAGCTATGTAAAATATAGTCCGAGTCAGATTTTACAATAGAGCCATGGAAGAGCCATGAAGTCCTCCATGTTTCACGTTTGACATGTCTGCCAAGACCACAAGAATGCTTCCACCATGATAGATTACAGCAACCCTTGGTCGGCTCAGGCTGAAACTGGTTACTTTCCTACTGGCAGATGGTGACATTTCCAATCACACGCGATTTGCGATTCCAGTAGTAGGCCGGAAAATGTGGCTACATAAGTTCATGAAACATGTTTATCTGTAGCACATGCACGACTCGCATTGACATTTGTCACAGTTATGACATACATCGTGCCGGTATAATAGCACTCCGGGCTTCCTAGTTCAATGTGCTCATCAAAGTACATGAGCTAGACATCGCCATGTGAGTTTCTGGTTGCTAAAATGATAATCTGCGCACATCTTCATTGCTATACGGTGATGTCCTTTCAGCTTGCGGAGAAGCCCCCGGCCTTCCTCTCCTCCGAACAGCTCCGAAGACTTACAATGCGACGAGACTTACTCGCTCACTGCCCACTCTGGATAGAAGAGAATACACTTCCGGCTCATCCCGACCCTGCGATCATCGCCTCGCCGAAGCATTTCCCTGACTGGACGGATTGTAAGGAGAACCCATCTTTCGAAGCTCTCATGACCATGATGGTGCATAGATACTTAGGTTCCGTGAGCGCCCCTGCATTCGTCGTAGCTTGCCACATCACGGATCCGAAACCACTGGATCGTCATCCAACGTAAGTATGACGTGAATTTCGCTCCGTTTCCGGGACGACGGAACTTGCGCGCGCCGTGGAGTTTGCTTCAGTGTTACTTTATATGTAGTCTATCGAGCAAATCCTCGATCACAATTGAATGCTTGAGAGTCTGGACCCCGGTATCAAAGGACTTATGTCAAGTTTTGATTGTATCGCATCTATATTTCTGAAGTACGCAGCGAAGCATCCCGGCATTTGCTGTGGTTGTGAAAGATCTAGTAATCGCTTCATATTGATTGGTTGTATGGGCGACCAGTTATAACTTGCGACATGAATTAATTTGGCATCCTCAATTTAGCATGGATGCTCAGGGGCATAAGTACAAGTCCAGGTGACCTTGATGAAAAAGTACCATGTGCACGCGCCCGGATCCAACCCCTTTTCTACATCCCTCAAGCCTACCGTGGACTTAAGATGAAACCTTGATGATCTCCTGCAGAGGGCTAGAATATAGCTCAAGATCGATGTGGCTAGGGGCGCTTGTCGATCACATCTATCCATCAAAACATCACCTTACGCGCACGAAGGCAAAGGATCATTAATGCGGCTAGAGCAAAAGTCTGAGAAGCTGATCCTCGTACTGTGTGTATGCATCTGTGAAAAAGCTATCTCATGTGTTTGTAAGGACCTACCAAAAAAGCAAGCGGAGTGGTCATGTCGCGCTCTTCTGGACTTTCTTCTTCTTCTTTTTACGTTTGACATTCTCGTCGTCCGGCTGGTCCGGAGACAAACGTTCCCGTTTAGATTTTTTCTTGTTTCGCGCACCATGTATGATGTCAGTATCTGCACTCGTAGCATGCATTTCATGAGGATCGTCGACTCCGGCGGGCTTGAGGAACACGGCCTTCGTGGACAGTGGTGTCGACTCTGGTTTCGGCCTAGGTTTGGTGCTCTCTTTAGATGGCCGCGGACGAAGATCCTCTCCAACACCGGTGTTATCATGAATCAGCTGTCTGGCTGATGGAGCAGTTTTGGGCTTCGAGGGCGCCTGATCTGGAAACCCAAAAAGACCAGCTGAGCCAGATATAGTCTTGGGGCGCGGATGCACTCGTAGTCGTTTTTGTTCAGGCACTGTGGTTGGAACTGGTGTGGGTTCTGGTTCTTTCTTCACAGAATATTTAGACACGACTAAATTTCGTGACATGAGAAACCATTACCTCTTGCGCAATTTCTTCAACACCATTTTTGTTGAATACCCGTCTCCCTTTAGGTTTCTGTGTATCTGCCTCTGATGATGAGCCCGGGGCCTCGGAGGAGAAGATAAAGGGCAGATAAGAGGCTTCATAAGATATTGTTTGCCTGAGGAATCAATATTTAGGAGTTGATACGTTCATGACTCAAGCCATTGATAGAACTGACGAGTTTGAGGAGGTAGACGCTGTTCCCCATGCTTCTCTAACCCTTTGATCAACTTCCCATTGCCCGTCGTCCTTGACTTCTGCCTTTTCAAATTCAAGTTCTTTGAGTTGTTTGGCACGTTGAGCATTCTGCATGAACCGAAGCCCAAGAGTTCCTCTACTGATTGTCTTCGCTGTGGTTGCTTTGGTATCCATGTCGTGCGTTGGATAGGGAGATAGAAGCTACGGCCTGTTCAGAAAAGCAGGCGTGGAAGTTGAGTTGACCAGGGCTTGGCTGTGGCGCTCTCTCCAAATAGACCACAACAGACCTCTGAGGCGTGACACAATCTCTGCGTAGTCCGACACGACTTCTGCTCTGCACGTTTGCCTTTGGCTGCGCCACACTTCGGAATAGAGGGCATATCAGAAGGGGTTGATTTCCACTGTCTACTCTAGGTCTCGTCGCGGCTGTCAGACTCCCTAAGTACGCCATAATTTCAGCTTGCTCATGTCGGATATCCCACTCCATTCAATCCGAAGAAACAAAGCTCGTGCAAACTACATCCCTATTAGCGACTCTGAATCAAAATCGGTGAGCCACACACAAGTTTAAATGTTGTAATATTGCAGACTGACGCCGTACCTACAAGGGTACATCGTAACATACATTGCCCCTCTTGCCTTCGTCCTGACTGTAACCATGGGCAAAGAGGCATACGATGACTACAAGCGTCATCTCCGAGACCGTGAAGCAAACTCCCAGAAATACCTCATTTTGGATTGTCCCCCAGATGATTCTTCAGCCCTTGCCCGACAGGATGTGTACCTCCACACTCGATCGGTTCCTTCGTCAGCTCTTCGAGTTGGCGATCTTATTCACCTCGAGAAGAATCAGCGTGTACCTGCCGACCTGGTGCTGCTGCATACGTCAGACTCGTCAGGCACGTGTTTCATTCGCACTGACCAATTGGACGGAGAGACGGATTGGAAGCTGCGTGTTGCGGTTCCAGAGTGTCAGAAACTCGAAGAAGCGGCGCTCGCCCGACTCGATGCTGAAATATATGGTATGTAATGCCGCGTTATGGGTCAGGTTCATTTATATGTTGATGCGAGACAAGTTTAGCGGACTCCCCAATTAAAGATATTCATGCATTTATTGGGACTTTTACGCTGAACCACCCACCGCAAGCTGATGGTTCAGCGGAATCTGGGCTTTCGGTTTCGCCGTTGACAGTTGAGAATGTCTTATGGGCAAATACTGTTTTGGCTGCAGGCTCAGCGGTTGGCATGGTTGTATACACGGGCTCTGAGACCCGTGCGGTGATGAACACAAGTCATGCTGAAACGAAAGTTGGTTTGCTAGATTTGGAGATTAACAGACTTGCGAAGGTAAAGTGCCTTGGAAATGATCTTCTGGTTTTTTTTGATCAACAATTTATTGTAGATCCTTTGCACTGTCACATTTGCCCTGTCAATCGTGCTCGTCGCTCTCAATGGTTTTAGGGGACTATGGTACATCTATGTCTTCCGGTTTCTAATCCTTTTTTCTTCCATTATTCCCATAAGGTATGTAGCTCTTATCTTATTCTTGGGTTGAGATTCACTCAGATCTAGTTTACGGGTGAACCTTGACATGGGTAAGACAGTTTACGCACAACAAATAATGAACGACAGTGAGATACCCAACACGATTGTGCGCACAAGCACCCTTCCAGAGGAGCTCGGTCGGATTGAGTACTTGCTGAGCGACAAGACAGGTACATTGACACAAAACGGTAAGGTTCTTTCGATACCCGGCGGAGATGCATCTGATTCCAAAGTAGAAATGGAAATGAAGAAATTACATATGGGAACAATGTCATACGGTTTTGACTCGATGGATGAGGTTGCTCATCAGCTTGAAGTTGCATTTGGAGCAGGAGACCATTGTATGTGATCTCGATTAGATGTCATCTGAATTCTAGTGTTTTTGACATTTTCCTAGTACAGATGAGGAAAGCTTCCTTGTCCACCGGTGCGCAACTCGCGACACGAGGGCGGAGAGATATGTCATCCCGTGTTCGCGATGTCGTATTGAGTCTGGCACTCTGCCACAACGTGTGTGACTAATATCATGGTGTTATTGGTGTTGAGCTCCTTCCAGGTTACCCCCGTAAGCAATGACGACGGTACAGTAACCTATCAAGCCTCGTCGCCGGACGAAGTCGCCATTGTCACCTGGACCCAATCCATTGGCCTTACACTTGTCTTTCGTGACCGCACCAGAATAGATCTACGTACGCCCGCAGGTGCGATCATCTCATTTGACGTCCTCGACATCTTCCCATTTACGTCCGAGTCGAAACGTATGGGTATCGTTGTGCGGGATCGGCAAACGGGCGAGATTACGTTCTTGCAAAAGGGTGCTGACGTCGTTATGGCGAAGATCGTGCAGCGAAACGATTGGTTGGAAGAGGAGACGGGGAATATGGCACGCGAAGGGTTACGTACCCTCGTTATGGCGCGGAAACGCCTTGGGCCTCAGCTTTACAAGGACTATAAGACGCAACACCACGAGGCGAGTGTCAAGCTAGAGGGCAGGAACGAGGCGATGGCCGCGGTCGTTGCGGAATATTTGGAACACGACCTGGAATTGCTTGGCTTAACGGGCGTGGAAGACAAGCTGCAAGATGAGGTCAAGTCTACGCTGGAGTTGTTGAGGAACGCTGGGATCAAGATCTGGATGCTGACTGGGGATAAGATAGAGACGGCGAGGTGTATCGCGATTTCAACAAAGTTGGTTGCGAGGAATCAGTACATCCATGAGATTGCTAAATGTTTGTCGTCCTCTTTTGTTTGACATGCTTCTGCTAAATTCAAGCTTTGCAGTGAAGACGTCAGAACAAGTTCGAGATCAGTTGGCATTCTTGCAGTCGAAGCTCGATTGTTGTTTGGTCATCGATGGGGATTCTCTCCAGGTTGGTGTTTGAACGAGTTGTCCTTTACCTGCAGGCTTGCTGAATTTGATCTAGCTCTGTCTCAATTTGTTCAAGAAGGAATTCATTGAGATTGCAACCAAACTATCAGCTGTTGTTGCCTGTCGCTGCTCGCCGACTCAAAAAGCAGATGTTGCGCGGCTTATTCGTAACCACACAAAGAAGCGGGTTTGCTGCATTGGAGATGGCGGCAACGATGTCAGCATGATACAAGCTGCAGATGTCGGTACGTATTTTCGACTTCAATGTAGTGTATTGCGTCTCACTTGATGACAGGTGTCGGTATCGTTGGGAAAGAAGGAAAGCAAGCATCTCTTGCTGCAGACTTCTCTGTGACCCAATTTAGTTTCCTCACCAAACTCCTTCTCTGGCACGGGCGCAACTCCTATCGGCGTTCTGCCAAGTTGGCGCAGTTCGTCATCCATCGTGGTCTCATCATCTCCATCATGCAGGCTGTGTTCTCGGCCATCTTTTACTTTGCCCCGATTGCTCTGTATCAGGGATGGCTGATGGTTGGATACGCCACCGTCTACACAATGGCTCCGGTGTTTTCTCTGGTTCTTGATCGTGATGTCAATGAAGACCTTGCCTTGTTATATCCAGAGCTGTATAAGGAACTGACCAAGGTAAGGAACGATCTTTCGTGGACATGTATTCAAGCTTGACTGGTTCGCTTACTCGATCTGATTGCTTTTAGGGCCGCGCATTATCTTACAAAACATTCTTCCAGTGGTTGATGATCAGTCTTTATCAGGGTGAGTGCCTGTCCGAGTGGAGATGTCTGTGTTTCACCGATTTGGTTTGATATCTAGGCGCAGCAATCATGATCATGTCCCTAGTGCTGTTCGAAAACGAATTCTTGCACATCGTCTCGATTTCCTTCACAGCCCTTATTCTGAATGAGCTTATAATGGTCGCGTTGGAGATTACAACATGGTGCCTTAATTTGTTTACTTTTTTTCATTCAGCGTCTCACCCTTTGTTTAGGCACATATATATGGTAGTTTCCGAGGTTGTTACCTTTCTTCTCTACGTCGTCAGTATTGCCTTCTTGCCAGAATATTTTGGTGCGTGTATCTGGAATGGCCATACTCGTTTAACGTCTTCTGACGGGAGATGATTCGACAGATACGTCCTTCGTGGTGTCATTGGTATTTGCTTGGAAGCTTGCTGTGCTTGTCACAATTAGCGCACTCCCACTTTACTTTATCAAACTCATACACAGTCGGATTGCACCCGCAGCATCAAGCAAACTGCTATAGCTTTTCTTAATTTTGACGCGTGATACGTTATCTTGATCTTAATTCAAGTACTCGATAGACATCAAACACACATATGATATGGGACCTTTCTTTACAACTCTGAAAG
>JABAJZ010000067.1:0-33019 GCA_018857265.1 Termitomyces sp. T32_za158 | reverse complement strand
TACTAAGGATTCCATGGACTAGTGGTTATTACTCCAATGACTGTTGTTTTTGTACTGTCGAGGCATGGGTTCAACCCGGGCATGAACCAATAAATTGAGCCTAAATTCAGTCGGAGCTGAATACTGTGATTACAGCTGTTTTTATATCAAGCCTGTGCTGTAATTACAGGGCATTTATTATAATAAACAGACTGTATAGCCTGCAGATGGCACCATCGCACGGATCGGAGGAGACCTCAAGGGGTGCCTCGGCATTTGAGATTATGCCGTTTCTGTCAAGAGGCTGTTGAAGATGAAGCTCATGCTTTATTTCTCTGCGACGTGCCACCCAGTCTCAGGGATCGTCGAACAGCCTTTCGTCTTCTATTAGCTGCCCGTGATCCATCTCTAGAGACAATATGGGGAACCATAGATCATTATGACTTCATGCTTCGCCTGATACAGTCTCCAAAGTGTACACGTCTTTTTGCCAGTTTTATCTTTGATGTCTTTAAACTCTTCGACGCTGAGCCGATATATGTACCGCGCACTACATGATTTCGTCTGTTCATTCCATTGATTACTTGTCGTAACACACATCTCTTGCGAATGACAACTTTCATTCTCGTTATTTCTATTTCTATCACTAACTGCGCAAATTGTTACTTTGTCTATCGAAAGTATTTACTTTCTACTTTTATTTTTCGGCTTCAGTTCCTTGGAGAGTCACGTCTTTTCCCGTTGTAGTGTGAGACGGCCGCATTGTCTCAGTCTCGCCCACTGACTTTGTCCTGCCTCCAAACTCTTTCAGGACTATACATATCGGGCACGGCTGTTGCATTGGCTCTCGCAACGCTCGACAGGAGAGACGTCCGTAGCATATGCGGGGACGCGACCCTTGACGTATGTAGTACGGGCCCCGGCTGTTCGTCCGCGGACCTCGCCGGTAAACCACCACCACCACCACCTCGACCCCGTAGATGTCGTTCGCAATTTGCGTAGGTAAACAGTGGCTTTGCAATGCTCAACGTCACTTTACCTCTTGTGGGGGGGTGACGTGTATTTAGGCTATTGAAACTTTCCACATATCTTGTGAACGGGTGTTGCAAATTATGAAAGTAGCGGGCTGTGCGGTCGAAGACAGCCTTACTTATACTTAGGATTTGATCACTGCGCTTACAGGTGATGCGGACAATGCCGGTGAGGAGCAAGGCACGTGGCCGCCAGCTTCGTTGTCGATTTCTAAATTCTCAGTGTAAAAAGCGCTGATTACTAGCTATCTATGTAGCCTACTAACCTGGCAAAGGGGGGTCATATGACGATTTGTAAATCAATAACATTGCGATGTCGAGGTGATAAGATCCTACCGATTCAGACACTGTGATAGCTTGAAAAGGTTATTATTATCGGACTGAAATCATATCATCTTTCCCGTTTTGTGTCTCAAATCTTCATGTCGGAAGAAATAAAGGGAGCGTCAAATAGTAACTATGCTTGACCTTGTCCTTCACGCATTCAATCCTGAGGCCTGATCTTTGATGTATAGACGAACGGCTTCTTGCTGCAGCGCGGTCGGACAATGAAGAGCTTCTACTAGAAATCTTCGAGCAGGGAGGTTTTGATATCAACTGCATGGACGGGTGCGCCTCTTTGATTTCCGTGGATGCCTAAATCTTGTCCCTCATCGCATCTCCAACGTTTGGGCAGTCTAGGAAATACACGTATGTCCACTCTTCCGGCTTTGACGATTCCTGAAAGCTCATTCAGACGCCGACAGCACTTCATAATGCGTATGACTGCAATCACATTTCTCAGTTGACTATGTTATGGCGACTGATGAGGCCATAGGGTGTCCCATGGATCGACGGACGTGTTAGAACACATATTGTCATGCGACGGATGCGACGTGGATCCTGTAAACAGGATAGAAGGGGCTACACCACTCCATCTTGCCGTCCGGATCGAACACATTGCACTTCGGAAACACATTGTCGAGAGCTTGTTAGAAGCTGGAGCTGATACACGGTACGCCGTAAGCTATGAGTTATGGTTTATGTTAACACGGAATTGGGTAGGATTAAGGATAAGAATGGAGACGAGGCGGTCGACCTACTACCACCTGAGGAAAAGGATATTCGGAATCTTGTTAGGAAAGCACGCGCATTGGAAAGCGTGTCAAAGGACGATATTGCGGATGGTACGTGTATGTTGCGTTTAATTGACACGAGACTTAGTTGGAATTCGCGTAGATGACGATGGAGAACCTGGCTCTGGGTCAGAAGAATAGAGTTTGGGCTGATGATACTTGGACTTTTTTGTAATTTGATCAGCCGACCTTGGGCTAAGCATAACTCACATGGAGAAGGAAAGGCGACTTCGCGGGCGAGTCAAATAAGTACGAGAGAACAATGCTTCGATTACTAGGAAGTCCAAATGATAATGTGCTATCTACTATGATGATGTCCGTTTCGAGCTAATTTCATGTCCATTGTTGAATATAGATACATTACATTATATTAATGCCCGTGGCAGAGGGGTATATCCACTTTTTTCGCTTCCTGCCCATAACTGTCTCCTCCTTCACCTCAATATCTGATATCATGGCGTCGCACTCTGATTCAGATTCTGGCTGGCAACAGGCAAACACACCGTCGTCCCTGGCATCAGAGCTGCACAATCCAATCCAGGATTGATCTCTCGCAGTTTCTCAAGCCCACATCCATGCATCCTTCCAATCTCCCAGCACGAATCGCCTGGCTGAACCCAATATATCGTGGTATTAAACGGACATGCGCTAGGTGGCGTGGAAAGAACGGGGGAGATGAGCAGGCGCCATGCGAGTAAGAGGAGAACACCGATGACGAGGAAGAAAGGAAAGATAGTTCGGTATGCTGCTTGCTGGCCTAAAACTCTGGCTCTATAGGATAAATGTGGTTCGGACTAAGCGGCCGCACGACCATCAATGCGTGGTAACAAGGTTGACGAATCGAAGCACTCACAGGATCTACAGTGAGAGGCTGATATCCGTCCGACCGTGCAGGCGCCGTTTCGATGTCAAGGTCATCGTTCTCGCGTTCCCGAGACCTACTTGGGCGCTGATTCCCCTCGGAGACTACATGATGCATCGTATTAGGCGGACGTGGACGAGATACGCAGCGCACCAAGCGTCATTTCACTAAACTGGGCGCCTTGTGCACCCTGCCAGACGTTCCCGTCCTGATCCGTGAAGTAGTATCGCCCTGTGTCAGTGTCATAGCCCGTGCGTTTCATCCCTTCTGGAAGGCGGTAGTCATCCTGCAAGATGAGGTAATGAGATGAGAGTAGGAGTTCCGGAGAGGAGAAACAAACTTCATCTTCCTGCGTCCAGCGGCCCATTATCCTGATATGTTGGAAGTGTGAGACGATTGCGGTGAGTAAGAACAGTGGGTGATTCCGATCAGATGCCGCGCGACTGCCACGACTTTGTACATGATTTCCCCCTCTACATCAGGACCAGGCAAATTTCGCTCCTTGTCAAGCGAGAGTAGAACGGCCTAAGAGACCTGAAAAGTATTCAACTTGTTCAGCGGGTCAGTGAGCCCCAACCTAAGGAGAGATTACTGACTTAAAAAGAGTCTGATCCAAACAACTCATCACTTCACTGACCCTAAACAACAGTTTGCATGACCTAAGGTCTTTTCATCCTTATATGCAGCATACAGGTGATGCCGCCCAGGGTCATGGGTCTTCCAGTGCTTTTCCCGAGGTATGTTTGAAAAAAAACATTGTGATAGTGCACGCTTTTGTGTTAATTCTCGGCACCCTTTGCGACTTCCCTTGGTTTCTCTGTTCTTTTTTGACTTCCATGTAAAGAACATGGAGAGGTCTTGCCATGTCTGCCGAGATGAATCTATGACTCGAACGTGTCGCGTTTTCGACTATGTACATGTACCCTTTCATTGTATACTCTTTTAACAGTTCTCAATTGACAGTCTTTCTTCGCAATCTGTCGTGTCCGAGTCGTTGAGTTTTGCGTCCGAGCGGACGTTGATCGAATCTCTATAAGTACAGAGAATAGGTTGTGTTCGTTGTCGTGTTAGCGTGACTTGTATCGTTGGAAGGGACTATGAGTAGCATTTCCCGCTGGCAGCATGGACTCCCTATGCTGTAGTAAGCAAACCAGCCTAAGCCTTTGCAAAAGCGGCTAGCCGTTCAATATTTCACTATGAAATAGAGGATCTAGCCAAGCACAGCCAACTTTGCTTGATAACAACATTAGCTAGCTGCTCAAACTTCGGTTGATTGTTAATATGACGAGCAAACGTTGAGAAGCATAGGTGAAGGCGCATAGATTGATAGTCGTCGAATGCAGCTTAAATTGGTCACATCAAGACTTACTATACAAGTGGCTTATCGGACATGACTTTAAATGTGTAAACATAGACTCCCGTCAATATCAGTTGAATCAGTTATTTGGTACCGGAGAGATTGCGGACAAACTCAATAAGAGCACTGCATAAAATAGATGCGTATGATTACAATGTACAAGAAAAATGACACGAGCTGCTTACCGGACCGGACGACCAGTCATTCCCGTCTCTTGGTATGGTGTTGCTCGCGTCGCCTATGAAATTCAGATAAACAATCGATAATACCAAGGATGAGTGTACAAACCTCCATAGCACCAGCAATATCAATGTGTGCCCACTTCAAAGCAGGCTCCTGGCCATCCTCAGCCTCAATGCCATGTGCGAAAGGCTTGAGGAACAGTGCCGCAGTGCAGGATCCTCCATCTCTTCCACCGGTCTAGACACATCAGCTGAAGTTGCAGGTCGATAGAGCATAATCAAGTTGCACTGACATTTTGGAGATCAGCATTAGAATTGTAGATTTGAGGTCCGAAATCTTCATCTAGGGGCATACGCCAAAACCGGTCATATTCAGTTTCGCCTGCGACACGGAGCTGCTCCCAAAGGGCATCGGATGTCTAACAAGACTCGAATGAAAACGCACTTTCGTCCAAAACAAGGACGGACTCACAGAAAAGACACCAGAGAAGATCTCTCCAAGAGCGACATGCATGGCCCTGGAAAACGCTGATAAGTAACAACAACAATGGGCAGGACCATGGATTACCCGGTCAATGTTGCGACGTCAATCAATGTATGGGGCTTGTACTCCGTTGAGGTATAATAGATAGCATCTGAAAACGGTTTAATGAGGGTCAGAAACAGGAAGCAACAATCGTCATGTGTACCTGAGAGTACCAAGCGTCCTTCAGCATCGGTATTGTCAACTTCCACCGTCTTTCCATTCATGGCATAGACACTAGAAACTGAATCAACTGATCGATCTCGGTTGACAGGCAAACAGCACACATGTCTCCAGGCTTCGTCGCACTCGGGCCCGGCATGTTCTCGGTAAGAGGTGTCACAACAACGAGGTTAATACTAAAGCCCATTGATATGTTTCAGCTGTGGTGTCGCGTGATACTCAGGATACACGTACGGTAGCTGTAGTTGCGCTATGGCCAATGCTGCTGAAACAACAGTCGCGGCTCCACCTACATACAATTTTTGTTGAGCGTGCGTACATAACGCTACCGACAAGCTGGCATACCCATATCACCTCTCATCAGCTTCATGCCCTGGACAACGAATTTGGCATGTTAGATGACGACGAAAAAATAACAAGCGAACTGACGGCTCCGGGTTTCAAGCTGATCCCTCCAGAATCGAAGGTAATACCCTTTCCGACAAACGCGATGGGCTGATCATTCCTGGAAGGAGCACCGTTGTAATGGCTACAAGTTTTTGTTCATTTGTGAACGAAAACAGGCCAAAAGAGTTCATCTCACATCTCCAAGATTTTAGCGGGTTCAGAAGTCCCGTGTGTGACTGAGAGGAATGTGTTCTCGTTTCAGGATGAGTAAAAGTTTCTAAATCCATAGTGCACGCATTTACCATGTTCTTTTCCGCGGCCCAAACTAAAGATAGCCATAGAGCATCTGTTAGTATATCCGATGACTGCGTCACATGAGCACACCACCTTCATCGCGAACAATGATTTCCACGTTCTTGAGCCCAGCAAATTCAGCTTTGACGCGTTCGGTGAAATTCTAATCTCGTGTTTCATGCACTGGCATCCAGAAACCAAGCGTAAAACATACTGTAGGTGTCATGATGTTAGCGGGGAGTTCCATTAACTGTGAGGGCGGAGATCAGTCGTTCGGAACGTCTTCACCAAATCAAGGACCAACCGTGCGAGCCAAGTTCTGCGCTTTGGCGTAAATAACACCACGTTCCCATTCCTTGGACGCTTGAATAGGTGAGAAATTCAGTTTCTCAGGCAGGGGTTCCTTGAGCTTGGGGTGGAATGGCGATGGAGGTTTTGTCTTTAAAGAAAACTTGTAGAGGGCAAGATGGGCGGCGACAGCTGGATAGAGTTTTTAAGTTTCAGTCGTCTGTGAGAGATGATTCCAACTTACCAGCAGCGTGCGGATCTGCGGAAGCATCGACAGCAACATCCTTCAAGCCATCCAGAGCCTTGAGCTGTTTCACCGCACTCCCAACAGACTTTCTCAACAACTCCCTCTTTGCGTCGGTCGATTTTCTTGCGAAATTTTCACCCAGGGATGAGATTGCAGTGACCTTGTTTGCTGGAGTGTTGTAGAATGTACGTACAGTACCGACTGCAGGAGGCGTTTCTCCCTGAGGAGTCTGGGCCCAGAGCTCGCTGGTCTTTACACCGAGGACGTGCTCGGTGGACTGATGGTCAAAAGGTACTAGAATTGCCGATGAAGCCATAAACCGAGTACGAATCTGATGAAGTGATGGAGGTTTTGAACAGGAAACGCGAAGAGTGGAGAGCATATGTTAAAGAGCCAACCAAAAAAAGTAAGGTTTTCACATTGCTCACCAAGGGTCAGCCGAGGGCGGATCAAAATGTAGGCTCTCCGGCGCAAAGTACAGATTGGTAACAGTGATAGTCAAACGGGACATAAACATGGAAAACTTGGTATTATGTGTATACAGTGCCAAGTTGGCACGAGTCATGTACAAAAACAGGAGTGAATAATGGAGTCCACCGTGTATGTCTAGAGTCTAGAATACACGGATAACGAGTAATCTACACAAATGTTGAGACAGATCCAGAAAGGCATTGATGTGCAAATGTTAACCAATTGAGTCCGTCATCGTTGAGAGTACAATGATATGTTGGGAGATGGGCCACATGGAAATAATGGAGGATCATCAAGGTGTAGATGCTAGTGGAGGAGTCGGAGATTATGTGGCGCTTAGCGCACACAGCGCGACCGCTCAAGGTATCCAAAATCGGCGTCCTCAGCGAAACATGCCTGGAATCTAGTGTGGATTCAGTGCCAATTTCATTGAAAACAACATGCTTACTTACCACGAGCATGTATTGTTCAGGATCCTAAGCCTACAGAAGGCCGCTTAGTCTCGGAACTCTGGGCAGATAATGCCATGGCTAATGAGCAGCTGCTTCAGGGTCAAAGCCCTTGTTTTCCAAATCTCCCGCTCTCTTGTAAGCCGCTCAACCGTCTCCTCCAGCCGCTGGACGTTCTCGATTTTGCGCTTGCGGCTGCGACGAGCCGCAAGGGTGTTCTGTCGGCGCTTGTAGTCGATTTTTTCCTGGTCAGTGGCATTGGACGCAGGAGGCTCCTCGGTCAGTTCGTCCATTTCCTCCTCAGACTGAGGGGAATTGTTCCGCATCTTGTAAAAAAAGGCAGGTACCTCCTTCCTAGAGGTTGCAGAGGGTGTAACATAGTTGCGGGGCTGGGTTGGTGCGTCCATAGAAATGAGGGAGTCGGGACTTGTCTTCCGCATGCTATTCGTGCGTCGGCGAGGGCCAGCGTAGGGCGAAGTCATGGTGGGGGGATTCGGGGCGGCGTTATAATGGGATGATTGGAAGACGTTGACCTGAGGGTTGATAGTTGTATATTCGTAATGCATGTTAGAGTATTCCGCCGAAAGGTGGTTCTGCATCGTGTTTGTTATGGAAAAGTTGACCGCGAAGAAACAGGAGTTCTTGAGTACTCGGAGTACTCGAAGGTAGTTCGATGGACGGTTTGTAGATAATGACGCACTGTGACTGATATATATATTCTCGAGTCACTGCCATATTATATTGGCATGAAAGGATATTCGGCCCTAATCGTGGCAGTGCACCGATGCTGTACCGTTGTCCCTGTAGGCTATACCGAGTCACTAATGCCGCCAGTTGACACACGTATCACCCCAGAGACATACCTGTCCAAACCTTTCATTCAATGCAAGCTGCAAGTCTGCCCGAAGGAAACTTGGTTAGCAAGCAGCCATCAACGATCAGAAGTGTGACGGATGTCCTAAATTGGAAATGACGCGCCGCACAGCCACTTGAAGAGCGACCATTCCAAGTTCAATCTGTTCGCTTCAAGCCTAATTTTCCTTCCTCCGAATTCAGGAGCGTAACAGATTATTACGCTCCAATATCCACTTTCTGCCGAGGCAAAGTGGAAAATCGAGAACAGTATTACAAAGTTCACTCGATAACGATTCACAACCAAACTCCACGTTCCCAGGTCAGCAGAGGAACCTGAAGAGCATGTAAGAGAAGATATTATGCAACATGAATGGAAGCAATTCGCGTTCAGCACGTAGAATATCCGCTCCGAGGTTCCGAACATGAGGCCGACTGTACGGAACCCGGGGTGAGGTGAAAAACAAGCGAAAGTGCTTTTCGGAGCTAGAGGCTTTATCTACATACCTCGAGTACAATCAAAAAGGATATATTGCTTGCTTGTTGTAATATGTGACAACTCTGAACATCATGGGGGAATTGATACTGGTAGATGACAGGCAATGACTTTGCATAAGATCACACTGTAGGTGAAATACGTACTATACTTGTATTTCGTTCTATAATTTGACCATCAGATTATTGGTAGAGAATTTAAATGAAACTATATGCTTATGCACCTTTTTCAATGTAAAAACACCGCACTAAACCATAGGCTGACTAGATTGGATAGCCTCAGTCATACTGACACTTGCTCGACGAGTCCACGTCGAGACGGCGGTGAGGCCGACGCGATTTCTGGCTGTTAACGCTTCAAAGACAATGGAACCTCTTATCTTTGTCTCAATATATTCCCAATGAATTCGGACGTCGGTTGCCATCTGCCAGTTGCAACTTCAGGAGTAGACTCAGCAACATCATCGTCGGGATATTGGCTGGACATCCGACCATGAAAGCATCGTCAATGGGATTGTTCACACCAACAGCGCAAGGCACACACGCGACCCCAGCATAAAGAAGTCGGCTGTCCATAAGTGGTAGCTCTGAACTCAGCCAATCAGCCCAAGTCACCGAAGTAAAATTGGCAAAGCCTATGCTGATTCAAGAATATTCTGATTCGCTCGAGGATCTAAGACTCGACATTTGTGGGCCTCTAGGTGAAAACTTTGTAGTCCTTGACGATGGTTGCGAGTTGACGGAGTCCAACAATTTCATCCGGGGGATTCCGGCTAACCCCGAACAATTCCTCACTTGTTGTCTTCTCAATCGACTTCGACACCCCATGCGTCCTCAAATGTTGTCCACCATCCTTCGCGCCTCTGTACGCCCATCCGTCGTTGCTAGGACTGCACGAGCCACCCCGTCGCTCGTTCGTCTCGCCAGTGGACATGCCCAGGAGACCTACGAATCATTCTCTGACCGTTACGTCAAATTCTTTGAAAACGCTGAGGACCTTTTTGAAGTCCAGCGTGGACTCAATAACTGCTTTGCCCATGATCTCGTTCCCTCCTCCTCCGTCATTGAAGCCGCGCTCCGGGCTTCCAGGCGCGTTAACGACTTCTCGACCGCGGTGCGGATTTTCGAGGGCATTAAGGAGAAGGTAGAGAACAAGCAGCAATACCAGGCTTATCTAGATGAGCTTAAAGGTGTCCGGGAAGAACTTGGTATGTCCCGGCATATTTTTTCCCTGCGTTTTCTCATGTCCTTCATCTAGGCATCAGCACCAAGGAGGAGCTCTATACGTCGTAAAAGAAGTTCACACTCGTGTACTAGTGAGCACAAATCTTACATCCAGACTTCGCTTATGCTGATTTACCGCCTTGTAGTTTATATAGATGCTTAGAACTGACAGATGAATCCCATTACCCGAGAACATCAAGTTTTTTGCATGTCATCTATCCATGTCCCAAGTCAAACCCAACATTTTTACTACCAAGTCACTGATTTCTCGCGCCGAACACATGGATTCCCTATTACACTCATTCACCTAAGAGGTTTGACACCAAGGCAGCATTGTCGACCTAGATGCAGCCCCACCAGGCGTCTATCTTTGCTTGGTCTTCTTCATTTACAAAGTCATTCATTGCTGTACTCTGAGATATGTTGGTGATTTTGATCGTGAAATCTTACAGAGTTGTTTAGGCACCATAATTCGGGACTAAGAGCAACTTAGTCCCAAATAACCAACCTTCATCGTTCCTAGCTTACCACTGCAGAAGTGACAAGGTAATTGATAGTAATCCCTCTTCACACTAGAGGACACCCGGCTTATGGTTATGGGTGACGAAGTCGTAATTGTAATTAATCACACTATTCGGAGTGGCGCAATTGCATTCTACGTCAAGGCATTGTTTGATCGGCACATGTACGCGCAGCAGGGTTATTCGGCAGTGGAGATGAAGGATCAATATCTCGACGGACTCGAAGCACTGCATCTCAGGAGGCCAGGCACACGCACGCGATTGTTTGTCCGCATTATTTACATCTGTTGAAATCTGCCGGCTACGCCATGCTGTGCAAGCAATGATTAATGAATGCAACTCTGATGCGTGTTTTATGGCACGGCCACTCAACGCACTGCTCTTTCAGGGAAAGAAACACGACTTTGTCTTCCGAGTCCGTTCTCTCCATCCGTAACTCGACTTTTCTCCTCGACTTCAAGTTACCGACCGTTTTATCACGGCATTTACTATCCTCCAGCGACGGTGTAGAAGTTAATATTCCCTTGGACTGCGGAATTGTGGAAAAGTGTCTGCATTCTCAACTCAACGTGCTTTGGCTTGGAGTCACCACCAAATACAATCCGGCCGATAAGGGTCAAACGGGGGATTCGATGTCCGAGTCACCAACGACATCGCCGATAAGGGCAGAATGGGGCATTTGATGTCCGACTTCAATGGCTGGCCTATGGACCTCTGAGTCACGCGAGGTTTTTGTTTTTTTTTTTGGCCCTTTCGTAATTTCGGATTGTTAGGAATATCCACACTAAGTATCTCGATTTCCGTTTTACCGGCTCAGTATGTTTCGACCACCACCTAACTCACGCTGAAACCTTACAGACTCCGACTCATCTCCTCTTATCGTTTATGCGCCCTGATGCTGCCCGGAGGTGTAAGTTTGCTATGCTCCCTTATCAACTGATGATGAGATAGCCTCAGTACAAGGAGACATTGACATGACTCTTAATCTGCATGTTCCGTGTTTCCAGATGGTTCTAGATTTTTCATCATAGAAAGGCGTCAATCCTCGGGAATGCTTCACCAGACTTCCTTTGGTCTCACCGCTTGCCAGGCGACGTCTAAAAATCTACAGCGTTGTGGACACTGATCTCCCAATTTCACCCTCTGATTTTTTCACTTGCGAGAAAATTCACTCAACTGCTGAACGTTAAGGGAGGAAGCAAGCTGACGACCATGACTTTGTTAATCATCCATCGTCTGCCGATACTTTGATTACAGATTGATTCAAGGAATCAGTACTAGTGACAGGCATCTTGGTGCCGATTAATGCCTCAGGCTGCACGAGGCTGCGTGGATTCTCTGCCAGAGCATTGCTTGTCACATTCAAGTCAATTACTAATGTGCCCACCTTGTTAGAAGCACCCGGATACAGTCATTGTTCACAGCCATACGGGCAGTCTCTTCCCAACCTTTTCAGCAGCGGGTAATAATCAGGGGTCAGAAGATTATGGGGAGACGGGACACTGTTGCTGATGAGAGCTGTTTCAAGCCCGCTTTTAATCCGTGTGCTATCGTCATTTTCTACGTAAGCTTCATTATGAACCACTTGCGCAATGGACTATTGTGGCGCACCCGCTGTTTAGGTCTGCAAAACCACATTCTCGGTCCTCAAAATCCATCATATGCCTTTATAGGTTTGTTTCTTCTCTCCCTGAGTCCTTGGTGCCTCTTAACTGAGACCAGTGCATCTGCTACAGCCCTCGAATAACAGCCACCCTGGAGGTATATCATCATCGTTATGGCATTGGTTTGAAGTATATATTCGCAACATGCTGGGAAGAAACGCAGGCAAATACATAAATGTTATGTAATGCAATATGCCGAGTGACCATGTTCCGTCCGGAGTTCCGGACTAACTGATGTCGTCATCCTTATGCTCAAGCCGGTTCTAGGTGACCCCAAAAACAAGACGATATCATGATCAAATTGATTAAAAAATGTCGGGGCAAATCTATGTATAATCGCGGAAGGTCTAAGGGTCTTACGAACTAATTCATCAAAACGTTGCAATGCAATATAATCGGAGACAAATTGAGAGGCGCAGTACACGTGATACCGCGGAAGCAAATACCAGGTCGATCGCGGAGGTATCAAATTGTTTTGCACGTGGCTGGGCATATATTTAGCATTCGCTCACGATTGTTCAAACGATATTTCAAGACCTGCATAGCTTCGGTAGATAGCTAAACGATCACCCAATGTGAACTATCAGGACAGATTAGAACATGACGTTCATTCACTTGGGCTAAAAATTTGATTCTAGAAGGTAGGGGAAAAGAGAAAAAGAAATCGACCCACACATCCGAAATGGGGCTGAAACAGGAAAAGTACGTAGTGTTGTGTTATATGATGTATTCACTGACATTTGATGTCTGATACAAACCGGGAGCAATTTGTTGATCAAGTCGACTTCGACCAACCCATTTACAGTATTATCGATGACGGAATGCTCTGAATGAAGCCGAGTAAACACTTCTTTCCTGTTCCGTATTAGAACTTGAACTTCACAACAAGAATACGATATCAGTTCTTTACATAGAATTGCGACTCCAGGGATACATGCCGGGACAAAGTTGAACCACGCTTTGCCTTTATGTATCTCGGTACCGCAACAAGGTGCATAAGAAAAATCTGGGGGTCAAAACGCACAATATGGAATGCAAGTTCAAATATCTTTCGCACTGACGCAATTTGGTTCTATTCCAAGCTAGTTCTGCGTCAAAGCCGAGCTCAATCTACAGGAACTGAGGCTAGAACACATCCTGAGTGACATAGATAGGGCTTGGAAGAAGTCGGGACGGGACGCCTCTGCCTTCTCCCTTCTCGACGGCTTGAATTGAGTCACCGTCCTCAAAAGACACGTTTATGACCCATTTCATATGTAGAAGCAACACTGACGTGGGTTATGGATGCCTATATGTTAGCTCATTGATGGGAAATGCGGCGAACAAGATTCTCTGATCAATAAATACTTAGTACTTACGGCTAGAAACGTGGGTGAGCGAGATTGAGGTTCTGGCTTTACTTATATGCATGCCGATATCTTTTGATGGGTTTGATAATCTGTAGGGTCTCGATAAACTAGTTGATGAAGATGATGGCAAATATCAATGGGGACCAATAACGAAAAGTTAACCGAGGGAAATTCATGTTCAGCGAAGATCTACTGCGACAGCTAACTTGAACGGAGCCGGACGATCGTATATGTAGCTTTATTTTTAATATGTAGACAGATTATAATAGGTTACCTGACAGATGTCCGTCCTAGGGACGCCGGACTTGCCGTTCAGCACAGTACATTGATACATAAATATCGACTCCAATGCTCCACATTATCCCTGATACGATCAATGAAACTTGGAGCCTCGTACAATGCATTGAATTGGATGGAGCTTGGAGCTGTCTTCTTGCACAGTCGCCTCCAGAAAGGAAAAGAATCATCAACTCATTAATGCGGTGCCTCGCCCTGGGCACAGCTCACGCACCTGAGTGGCCAATCTCCACTGGTCGGCCGAAACCAATAGCAAAAGCACCCCAGGGTGCATTATCATCGGGCGGGACCGAGACCATCGCTCTGTAGAGGGTACCGGTCATATGGCAATCTATTTACATAACGATGATAACGCGCGCAGTCGCGTCCAGTCCGCCTCGATCGTGCACGCCCACAAACCGTCCAACGGCCTTACCCATCTCCAGCCATGCACAAAGGCCACTGTGAGAGGCACCCCTCGCTTCTTTCGCTTAGAGGTCATATGGCTACATTGCACTGATGACGATCACTGGTTGGCGCGGGGGCATTATTCACGTCGGTACGGTTATACCAGTACCCGGAAACCGTTGGAGGTTAGACTTGGAGTTGCGTTTTTGCGCTGTCCTGCCCTCCCGCCACGTTGAGATCTGTGTTCGTTGGTTCGATAATCCCATAATCCGTCCAAATCCAAGAGAGCGCCTGTAAGGGTCTTGTACTGGGCTCGAACTCGGACTTCGAGAACCTAATACCTTGCTTAAATATACGTCAAAGGAATACATATGTACTTTGCATAAAATTATCCCTCCGCGTCGAGGGGAGTCCACGCGTGGGCTGTTTTTGATTTTGATTTGTCCCCATCACATCAAATCAATCTCTCCGTCCCCGGCCATCACTGGCACGCACGCAATCACTGGAATTAGGAAATGATCACGATATGTGCATGGTCACAATGGATCAAGGGCGTGATGCGGGCGCCTCAAAGGACTCGGACCCTTGAAGGTTAAACTCCACGCCCCCGTCCCGCCCCCCTAACTCCCGTGACTCTCCCTGACTCTCCCTGACTCCCTCCCTGAAAACATATGGGGCGTACCTCCCCGCTCGCTCCGCATCACACTCACAATCCACGATCACGATCACCTGAGCATCCCCACCCTCCTCGGTGACTTGAATATCTACAAATTTGCGAAGATTTGGAATTAGTTGAGTTGCCTACCCCAGCACAGCACCGGTTTTTTTTTTCGTTTTTCGAAATTTCTGCGTACATAGTTGGCCCTATGACTCGCGCCCCTCTTTCTCTTTAATTTGATATCTTTGACTTGGAGTGCGGGGTTCAGGGTTACCGATCGCGTTTTTCATCATTCCCTCCCAGGTCTTCTTCGTCTTTTTTTCCCCGCCTTTCCCATCTTTTGGGGGCTGATCTTTTGATTAGCGGATACGAGAAAGGAAAAAGGAAAGGTTGTGATTGATACAGATTTTTTGCAATCACGATCGCGATGATGGATCTGCGGATTGCGGGGCTCTGGGGTCATGAGATTGAGGTGAATTACTTACAAATTTACTATTTTGGGGAAACAAAGAGAAGGAAAAAAACAAAGAAACAAAGCGGGGAAGACGCGACGCGAGGGCGCACAGGTGTGCGAGGAAATTCCACCCTTCTTCCACCCCTATCTTGTTGTCTTTCCTTCTTTTCTCTCCTTCTTTCTTTCCTTTCCGAATTCATCTTCTCAATCTTTCACTTTGTTTCTGATTTCCCGCGTCACTGAGGGACGCGAGAGAGCATGCAAACCTTTGTTCTTACATAGGACACCGGAAAAAACCTGGGTGGCGCGGGGAGATGGGCGTCACGAGATGCGTCACTGGTACTAGTACATAGCATTATCAGCGCTGTTAGTACTCCGCATCGGCCGGGGGAAGGTCAGTAGACAAATCCTTGTTCTGCGACGACAGATCTCTGTAGCCTCTTTGTTTTCCGGCTTATCAGCTATCTTCGCCAGTGCTCAACGACAGATCTGCGTGAACTCTCCAATCTCGGCTTATCAGCTATGCTATCTCAGCCGAGTATCCGAATTAGCGAGCTCATAGAGAATGTTCAATGTTGAACGTCAGACCATGGCTGGGGGCGCAGGGTCGTGTCCATTCGTAACTTCATTTACATATTTTATTGTAGCGCCCAGCCTTGGATGTGTAATTCTAACGCACAGTGGTTTGCCCTTTTAATTAGCATACTTTAACGACGTGTCCATTGTCCTGACACAGCGCAGATAGAAGTTGAGAAGCAGCCGAGTAACATAGCAACCGCAAAAACAAAAACGAAAACGAAAACGAAATTAACGAGAACAAAAGCCCAAGTCGCCAACGAATACGGGGTGCTTGTTTATTATACTGGGAACAGTACTAGAAGAAACGGGGGACAGAATCGTGTGTATTGTATTAGTGGGGTGAGTGAATATGTGCTTAATGGAGATGGAAGATGGAAATGGAAGATGGAGATGGATGGAAATGGAAGAGGGTGGAGATGGACAGGGAATCAAAAAGATGTTCAATCCTCTTCAAGTCAACGGTGTGCCCATGACAATGGACGATGACCATGGTCACTGGGATATGTGGTACTTCTTTACGGTATGAGCGTTGGTATATATATAATGCTTCTCTTCTGAATCTATCTGCGCATCTACTGAGACGTCAATCGAAAGAGGTTCTAGGTTCCTGACGTCAGGACCATATAAAGCCTTTTTCTATTAGCGTAGATAGTGCGGAGCGTGTCTTTCTTTCTAAATACAAAGTCCGAGTGTGGATTCTCAGAGATAAGATACGGACTCGGACTCGGATTCGGATAAGAAGCCACCAAAGAAGCTGTGCCACGAGGAAGGACGACCGTGCGTGGAAACGCACGAATGAAGGGATGCCCACGTACCCGTACTACTAGATACATACATACCAGCCTCGCAAGTGAACATGCGCAGGAACTGACCAATAGAGTACGTATGACATTACTTCCGAGGTATGTAAGCTTGCTCGTTGAAATTTTTTCTTCTGCCGAAACGCTCCAAGAAAGCTACATACTTAGCGGCCCTCTTCGAAGGGTGGTGCTTCTATCAATCCGATTGTGACAAGGGGCGACGTCTAATTGTGGTGTCAATTTGCATATAAGATTGCACCCCGAAGGTCTTCCGAGTCCGTGTGAGGCGGCTTCCGAGTGTTACAAAAAAACATAATGCATCGCCCAAGGGCTGTGTCTGCGTTTTTGGGTTTTGAGATTTTTGAAGAGAACTAGAGATAAGAGCAAGGGGCAAGACTCCCCTGAAGTTAGAAGGAAATTAGAAGTGCGTAACCGTACTTGGCACGTCGTTTGTCGAATCGTGGTGATCAGTGGCATATGGCGGGGTGCAAAACGCATCGCATCGGTGGATTGAATTGTGGAGTAGGCGAGCCTTATCAGGACCAGGTCGTCTTCTTATTAACCAGCCAGCTTGAACTATCTACATATCTAGCAATGAACGAGGTTTATGCCGACTCGGATGGGCTGTGGGTGCAGTTTGAAACAGAATAAAACTATAGAATACATAGGCCTAGAATCGAGAGCGGACGAGCCGTCTCGTCATTCCAATGACGAGACGAGGATCAGGGAAGGGCTTAATTGATTTATGAGACATCAGGATAAAGAGCGGACCGAGCGGTTGGCTCCATCCAAACGGGGATAGGGCTACTAAAGAAAAAAAACATATCGTACATATCTAGGACCCGAGATGGGAACGAAAACTGCCAATGCCCTACTCCCTTCCTCGACGACGCCATGCAGCGCCTGTCTTCCACTTCAACGAGTCGTCGTCAGACACTGACGAGGACGAGCGAGCTAGTCTGCCGCAGCTGAAGCTGCGGTCGCGGCCGACGTCGTTCCACGGGGCGCCGACAGTTGCGATTGCGCCGCCAGTGCAGCGGACGAACTCGTCTCCCATCCTGCTCTCGAACGGCAAGCCCCTCAAGTCGTCGCTCAAGGCATCGGCGTCGTCGCCCGACATGCCTGCGCGGGGCTCACCGCGTGTGCGTGCCTCCTCGACGGCCGCCCTCGAGGGGCACGTCGCCAAAAATGTACATTTTCCGTCGAGCGACCTCGCAACGGTGCGCTTCTACTCCCGCTCTGCTCGGCCTGCGTCGCTCTCCCTCGCGGACCCCGCTGGGGACACCGAGACCGAGACCGAGACTGAGCGGCCCGCCGTGCATGAGTTGGATGCGGCGCAGTCGTCGGCGGTGCCAGCAGCGTCGCCGGCAACGCACGCCAACGTCCACCTTGAGTCGCTCATGCTGCAGGGGCCCTCTGCGGGGGGCAGCGACCTCGCACTCAAGGGCACGCTGCTAGTGCGCAACCTCGCGTACCAAAAGACGGTCGCGGTGCGCTTCACGCTGGACAACTGGGACACGACCTCGGAGGTCCTT
This sequence comes from Termitomyces sp. T32_za158, assembly GCA_018857265.1. Lineage (NCBI taxonomy): Eukaryota > Fungi > Basidiomycota > Agaricomycetes > Agaricales > Lyophyllaceae > Termitomyces > Termitomyces sp. T32_za158. The sequence goes on along the minus strand of JABAJZ010000067.1, from coordinate 14,836 downwards.
GCACACTACAGCCCCTCGCTCCCTGCGCTCCCACATGCGCTCTATTCCCCCGGCTCTGGCCTGCACCGGCCGCCGCCAGAGCCGCTGCCTGAGTGCGCCAGTCCCGTATGGGATCGCTTCACGTTCTCGATCCGGCTGGACGACTATGCGCCGAGTCTCGCCGCGCGCACTCTCTGGCTTGTCGCGCGGTACTCGACCCCCGCGGTCCCCGAGGTCGACGCAGAGGGCGAGCAGCCTGCGTACGAGTGGTGGGACAACAACAGCGGCAAAAACTACCGCGTCGCCTTCAAACTCAAACACGACCGCCCGCGTATGTTTTTTATTTCTCTTGTTTTAATTCCCTGGAACTGACAACTCCTCCAGCACCACGCTTTCCCACGCCCCCACCGCCGGTCGTCCTGCGCGCCCCGCCCTCGCCCACCCAGACCCGCCTCCGTACCCTCTCCCTCAGCAACTACGCCGCACCCACCCCCCCGACCTCCCCCACTTCTCCCATGCCCCGCTCCCCGGCCCTCTCCACTTCGGCCTTCTCCGAAGGCTCGCCCTCGTCCCTCGCCACCCCAGTCGACCTCGTCAACATGGAGATGGTCAACGGCTTCCCCGCAACCGGCCCCTCGGGCGTCGGCTTCGGCGCCGTCGGGCTTGCACTCGACCTCGGCGGCCGCACAGACGACGCCAGCGAGGAAGAGAAAGGCAGAGATGTCGCGTTGTACTGGCCTTGGGCACGCCCGCGTCCTCATCCCCACGACGACCACGATGACCACGACGACCATGACCACGCAGTGCGCGTGCACAGCCCGCCGCCGCCGCCCCGCAGGCACCTGCACCCGCACACGCACATGCACACGATGAAAAACCTCCCCACGCGCAAGCACACACAACAGCGCGAGCCCAGTCCGCCGCTGTCCGATTCGAGCTCGAGCTCCGACTCCAGTTCTGGTTCGAGCGCGGGTTCTGGTTCTGGTTCTGCGCGGCGGCCGAGGGTCGGTAGGCGCGTCTTCCCGCCCCTATCCACCGTCGGAGGTGGATTCGCAGCCTTGACGTCTGAAAACGGGTATAAAAGCACGTCTACGCCGACACCGCGCGAGTCGGCGCAAGACGGCGATAGAAATAAAAATAAAAATCAGGACAAGGACGACGCCGACGGGGGAGATAAAAAGAAGATAGAGCAGGACAAGATTTATCAGGCGTTGGTGAAGAAGTGGTGTTTCGCGGGCCCGCATGCCCAGGGTCAGCGGCCGCATTCTCCGTCTCCGTCTCACCCCCACGCGCAGCATGGACATGGGATGGGGATGGGCGTCGTGCGGTAGGTAGTGACGAGAAGTGTGTATGGGATTCTCTCTCTCTCTTTTTTCTTGGATTTCCTTTATGCTTTTTGTTGTCTGTATGTACCACCACCATCACCACCATTCATCCATTTTATCCATCCATCCATTTATCATCATCATCATATAGTGACCGTGCTATCGCTTTCCTTTTTCTTTTTAGACAATGTCGAGAGATACATACTCAAGTGATTTCCAGTTTTTTACAATAGACAATTAGTACAGGGAACATGAGGTTTCGTCGCATACGTCTAATCGCAGCATTTTCGTCTTGGTCCCGAGTCGGTTCCCTCTCGCGAGTATCCACCAGAACAACGTCAAATCAAAAACCAAAAGAAGTCCAAACTCTAGTCTTGTAACTCTCTCTCGTTTCTTCACATTTGCCATCTCCGACGCTTTCCGTGCGCGTCCCCTCCGGGATCCTAGGACTAGGAGAGCACCCATCGACTTCTTCAACCGCTTCGGCGTGCCTTGACAACGGCATAGCAATGTATGTAACCTACATATCCTTATCGCGCGAACGTGCGCATGACGATAATACCTCGTACAATATCGAAGGAGAAGAAGAGTCGCTCTTCTTTCTTTCTTTCCTTCCAAGACTATCTTTCCGTCTACGTCTCTGGATTTCCCATTCACTCAGAGCCTCGCAGTGCCATGGCTGATTGACAGCCGCAACGAGGTCTTCATCCTCTTCGGGCTCGATACACATCGAGAGAGACAGTCGATCGTCGTACACGTCGTTCGCTTCGAATTCTATGATGTCATTCTTATCTTCATTGTTAGGAGAAACGTTTTTACATGGTCTTACGCAGCCCAGCCTGATCTCGAGCTCGTTAGTAATGGTGACTAGCATCAAACTTTGCAGCCACTTCTAGTATTCCTTACTTTTCCTCCGTGGCTCCACAGTTCAATGTTCCGCGTTCGATTCAGATGTTCGACATTCAGCTTATTGTACAGCGATAGGAGGAGAGATACGCCAACGTCAAGTTCTTGCTCCACAATTCTAACAATTCTCGAGTGGGCGGGTGGATCCGCCTATGGTCCCTCGTGCTCGTGAGCAATCTCAAACCCCCGTAATCCATAACCGGCACCCGCGTCGTGCAATCGCGCGGTGAGACGCCAATGTCTCCCGTTCCCCTCCGAGTCCATTCTTCGCGCTTCTCGATCACTCCACTCTTCCTTCCATGGATCGTCATACACACACTCACACACCTCGAAGCTTGAAAGCTTGATAAGTAGTACACCACTGCGTTGTTATCCATTCCTTTCGAAAATCGAAGTCCCTTCGTGGGTTGATAATGATATCGAAGCCACACGGGTTCTTTGTTCTTCCTGATTCCGTCATATCGACACAGGCAGAGGCAGAGGCTCAGGCTCAGGCTCAAACAGCCCAGCTCCTTTCCTTTTTCCCTCCCAGGAAGGTGTTTCTCGTTGTTTTATACATACTTACCCACGACGATCTATCGACGCTTCCGCTCCACAGTGTATACATTCTCCCGCAGTGTTCTGACTCCACACGAGTCTTGTTCGTGTCGACACCCGCGCTTCTATCTATTTTCCACCTATTCGCGATATAATTTCTGGCCCTTGAGGCTTGGCAGCGTAATCGTCGCAGTTGACGCAATGTCTCCGACTTCGCGTCTTTTCTATACCGGACTTACGTGTGCTTCATTCAAACCATCGTCGTGCACTGCACATTGTTCGTTCTTCGTTCTTGCCCTTACTCCGAGGGGCTCCTCATGTCGTCCTCGGCTCAGGGACGCCGACCCGACTCTTCGTCGGTGAACATCGATCCGGAGGGGTGCTACACGAACTACTTACTTATCACGGTATGGACAAGTTCAATCGATTACGACTCGTACTTTAATCTTTTCCCTTCCTTGTTTCCTTCCTTCCTTCCATTTTCTCACTACCTTGTAGTTTCTCTCAATACCCACGGCGTCGTTGCTCCATGCACAGGTGTTCTCACACTGGAGGTCTTTCGTGCGTTCAATTCTCGTTTACATCCGGCAGCCCTATCATCGCAATGTGTCGTTACAACGCCTTCCTGGATCTTCCCGACGACTGCGTACATCAACGGCCATGCACTAGAATGTATCCTGTATTTCCCAGCGTTGGTTTAAAGTTGTCGGGTGTGGGACATGGGCGTGCATTCCTTGTGAGCATCCTTCTTCTATGGACCATTGAAGTCGCTACGTTTGTGCGGTCTTGATCACTCCCGAGAGCAGCGTTCACGGGCTTCCTTCTCCTTTATTCTCACTCCGAGGCTTCACCTGCTGAGCGTATACGACAGTAATTCCTAATGCGATGACGGGGACGCGATACTCCCTTCTTATGACTCTGCTTTCTCAGTCCGAGTAAGCCCTTCACTATCCATACTTTATTCGCACTCCGAGGCTACATACATTTGTTGAGCGTGTGTCAAAGTGATGTCAGCACAGTGACGGGAACGACCCTTCCGATGATTCTCCATCCAGTCATCCCTCCACTTTGTCAAGCCGAGTAAGTTCTTCACGGTGAGCTGGGCGAACGGTGCAGTACGCCGATGTACCCTATTTGACATACCTGGGATCATTGCCAAGATCGATAACTCGTCGGCCATGACGCATCTTGCGGTGGTATGTCGGTGATTGACAAGACCATAAGTCATGGCTCATGTTTTTCACAGGAGGGGTCAGATTGTACTGCATCGAGGTGGAAATGGTACCCCTAAGAACACCTAAGAGAATCTTCAAGGGACGTTGGAAGAGGCCGCGCCGTACTTGTTACCTTTTGTCATGAGAGACAGAGGCACCGGTCCCTGTTTTCTGACCTTGATCGATCTCACCTGTGGGGGCGTACATACATGGAACAAGGACAGAAAAAAAGGATCCACAATACCTGATTTGGTATTGTTGGTAATTATGGATTAGGTTAGACATGGTGTAGGAAATACGGGGGCTGAGGGTCTGGGTATCGTTGATTGAGTTCGTGCAACGCGGTGAGAGGAACAGTCCGGTGCCTTTTCGGCTTTTTCGATCGATTTGGCTAGGTGGCGACTGCAATAAAGCTGGAACAAGTGTATACGGAGAAAAAAGACTAACGACGAGTCTACGGTTAATTTGTCAAGGCATACACAGGTGCAGTAATTTTTCTACCTCTGAATTTGCGTGGGCGTGGCGGTGGAAAAATCCTTGATGTGGTGATAGAGGGTAACATAAGAATACTTACGTGCAGGGGCGAAAGTTCGACGTTTTCAAAGTTGATTTGGTGTCAAGATTGAGTTTCTAGAAGGGAATATTAATGTGGATGCTGTAATCATCGCGCGTCCCTGGACCTGCGAGGTCTCGGTCACGACTTTAACGAGTGAAAACGCTTTAACGTCGAGTCACGTCCGAGGTCGTACGCCAAAGCACAACAAGACAAAAGACTCGAAGCGTCGGTTGTTTCAACTTTCTCAGCTTTACTCGGTGCGGGCGGCGGCTCACGTTTTCACTTATGCCCTGGCAGAACCAAGAGGATCATTCTAGAAATGCATGACAAGCCAGTTGTCGTAAGTACTCCGGCATCACGACATAGGCTTAAGTATCAGAACAGAGCGAACCATGATGCATGATGGATTTGCAAGAATGAGCTGCGGTGTGCGATAACATCCACCTTTTCATAAAGCCTGGCCCACGATCGATAACGTCCGGGATGACAAACTTCGCTTGTTGTCCGAGCCATAGCGCGGCATATCCCCTCCTCGTCCATACCATCAGGCTGCGGAACAGAACTTGGTTCGCGTCCGCCTTCCACCAAAGTAATAGTCTGCGTTTGTGTCGCATTTAACATATAGTTCTAGGCTGTGATGAGTACATATACATACTCTTGCGATACCAGCTAAAGGGTAAATTTTTAGTCTACCTCCGACAAAGCCGTACTCTTTCATCATCTATGACTTGGACTAGATAACGCTCACGTCATTAGATAGCTGCGGATGTTATTTGTATGATCCTGCAAGTCGGCAATGTTTTTTTTTTTTTAAACTTTGAGTCCTTTCGTGATTTGCGTTGACATATGCCGTTGGACAAAACTTTACTTCTTCGGGTGATTCCTCTTCCCCTAATGTCTCGGAATAAATATTAAGACTACACGTCTGGTCTATTTTCGGGTGCTGAAATCTCAGGAGTCAGCCAACCTTTAACCCTCATATGGAAACTACTCACTTATCTTTCCGTTAAACACGAACGCATCATGGTGAAATTAAAAGCATCCGATAATTTGAGATAAGCTACGTCGAATGTGTACATAGGTACATGTCGCATCCACAGATGCTTGTCTCATTTTCGGTTTACAGGAATCTGACGGTCTTTGGACAGACATTATGATCTCGAATGAATATATGGACCTTGATGTATCCAGTAAAGGACAGAAGTCAATGAAGGATCCTGCGAGATGCTATATATTTGAACATCGCCGTGTAAAGGAAATGATGGGTCGTTTTTGTAATTGCAGTGCAGAGTCCCAGAAGAATCACATTATGGCGACAGCGCCCAGTCCATCCGCCAATGTTTGGACGTCTGTATGCCTCTTCCAATTATAGAGCGGTCCAGCATCTAGTCGATGAGTATGATCTTGTTGTCTGCTCTCACTAAGAAATCTGATTTGCTTCATGATTGCACCACGGACAGTGAACCTTGAGCTGGAAAAAATGTCAGGACAATTAAATGACAATGACAAGGATGACTTGTTAAGAACAGGACATTTTGTTAATAACTATTAACAAGACACTTGTGTGAATCAGTGTGATGGAAACATGGTCTGCGTCGCAGAGATGCGCGGGGAGCAGTCATAGTCCACACATCCTGCGTCAAATAATAGTTGACTCTACTTCGATATCGACCCCATGGAGCGGCGAAAACTTGACATCCAAAGGGCCCAAACGCCGAGTAAATTCGCCGATTTATGGGTCCATATCAACAAAGCATGAAGGGTTATGGGTGGCGCGTAAAAGACATATCTGACAAACTCCTCGTGCCTTTGATTTCAAGTCAGATCCGGAGGTATTTTGTTGTTTGGAATATTTATGTAGGTCTAAAAGGCGTAATTGACGAAGAACTTGTAAACAGAGGAAAATGTTAATTGATCAAAACAAAGCCCGGAATTTAATCTGCTGGACTTCCAGTTCCAGATGGATGCGAGCAACACCCATGATCCAGGGATGAATGCGGAAGATGGGCTGCCTAGTTGGTCTATAACTGTTTTCTGACTCTCCACCTCACAGGATATCAAATCAGTAATACTGCTTTCGTCTGTTCAATAAAGATTCAGAGCAGTTAACAAACATTATCAAGGTGTTGCTTCAACGTTGCTTCGGCTCAGCAAGGAAATTGTGATGGGAAAAGTAGATTTGCTACATTAAGAGGGAACACCATACAAGTACATGAGTGAACTTCCAGAATACGACCTTGGGAGATATCCGATGAACTAGAGACAATGCGAATTCAGCAAGAAATACATGCTGATATTAAGAAGTTTCTCCAGTCGTAAATCGCTTCGGAGACTTGCGAGGGTTCCTCTTCCCACAAGCATTGAGCTCAAGGTGTCTGTCAACTGAGTCTTTCCGACGCGATGCAAAATGCCGGCCACACTTCGGGCACACGGCTGTGTTTGCAGTGTCCTCCCCAATCCCATGCACAGTCCTATGATGTCGTTTAAGCTCCCAGTTGGAGAAAAACGTTCCATTACAGCCATTAATCTCACATCTGACCTTGTCGGCCTCGTCCCGTTTTTTCTTTTTCTGAGGTCCCTTCTTACGCGCATCGGCGCCATCACTGGCGCTGTCATCCTCGTCTGATTTGGCAGTAAACTTGCCTTTGCCTTTGGTGCTGGCAGCAATTTTCGGCTTTGAAGTCGAAGGACCAATAGGGTAAGGCGCGACTTGAACCATGATTAGCTCGTGGACCTGGGAAGCTCTTTGAACGGTGCGATAGCGCGGGTTCTCTTCCGTGGCTATACACGGCTGGAAAGGCTCCCCAAGGTGTATATCATTGAGGGTCAGAAATGCCGGATTAACGCACGGCGGTATGTTGGTTAGGACATCTTGCGGTGGTAGTGGATGCTGGTATGGTGTGGCGGGGGCAACTGGATGAGACGACGCAACAGAAGACAATGTCGTTGATGATAGGCCAGAGATGGGAGTACAGAGAGTCGAATCCTGCGAGCCGTCCGTATAACTCGGAGACAGTCCAGGGGGTGGCGACCAGCACGATGACGAGAAGAAGCCATCATACTGATTATACAGTTGAGGTTCTATATTTGTTGAAGGATTTTCGGGAGCAGCATCATGAGCCGGCTGGTCAAATAGTGGCTGAAGATCCTGAGAACCAAGGCTGTTTGGCTGAGAAGAATGAGCCGGCGACTTGATAGGGAAGGGTAGCTCGGCTGGAGCTGGGGTCTGCTCAAATGGATACTGCACCGAGGAACTACTCGGCACCGTGTTCCAGGAATTAAGTAGCTGAGGACAAAGGTCAGACGACTACTGTAACCAGGAGGCAAGGAACATACCGCTTGTGATATTAATGGGTTTGTTCCTTCCCCAGGAGCTGCAACCTGCTCATTCCGAGTGTCCGTATGATACAAAGGCAAAGCAGACGTATACGTGAGAGTAAAATTGTTGTTGATTCCCTGGAGATCGAGATGCAAAGTAGGTACATCTCGAGTCGTCCTGTTGTTAACCTGCAGCTCCAAGTTCGTTTTAGAAGGAGATGCAATGTCTGACGAGATGACGTAGTTGTGAAGGGCGGGGGAAATTTCTGTAGTGCTAGGTATGGGGTTAAGCTGAGTAAATAACCTTTGTTGATACCCAAATTCCATAGTCTCTTCACTTCCATCGGGCGGGATATCAAAAGCTGGATGGACCAAGTTTAGGTCATCAGTCACGTCGACACCATGTAAAAGGGGTATGGATCCGAATCCGATGGCGGCATCGGGGCCTCCAGGCGGAAAGGAGTCCTCAATATCATACGGAGGCGGTGGTGGTAGGTTAACTTTCGACCCCTTGATGTCGTCAAGTGTCACAACAGGTACTTGACCATCTTCGCATAGCACGAACTCCTTGAATTGGATGTTCAAACCAGCTTGGAAGCCAGGATTCAATATGACGCTGATCAGAAACAGAGGAAATCAGAGGGAAGTCCTGAAGCCTGAGAGATTGACATACTCTTCCTTCGTTCGCCCGAACAGACTCCAGTCCCCAAATGCTTGGGTTATACTATCCAAATCATCTTCAGGCGATTTGGGAAGCCGCCTCCTGGAGGACGAATGTGTCGCTCCACGCCGCGTCTCTCTGACCTGAGTGATGCGAAAAGCGCAATCATTTTCCCGAGGATTCTCTACAGATCCAAAGAGACCAGTACCAGCGTGAGCGTCGAAGTATGAGTTAGCTGCCTGACTCGAGTTTTGCACGAGTGGGGTCATAGTCTAGTCAACGAACCCTCGGGGGCTGTAGAACTAGTGGAGTCAGTGAAAAAACCATTTGTCTAGTCTATCGACCTGATCGGGAGTAATGCGTTCGTGGGTCCATTACACACGTGTTGATATTTGAACCAATTCGCGTGAGCGCTCAGCGCTCAGCGCTCAGCGCTGGAGGTACATATCAGTAATTCCCACCATGACGTCCGCTGACGTCCGGCACATTAACATATCCCCGTGAGGTGGTGTGAGGAGTATTACATAAGAGATATGTGGAATAACGAGTTCCCACGTGTGGATTTTGGAAGAAGCGTCCACAGTCACGGCGGCTTGTTTGATCAAGGATGCCAACAACTTGAAGTACAATGTCAAGTGATCATGCCTGCAAGCGAAACCGGGCCGACGGGCATAGACATAACCCTGAGTTTGCCCCCTCACACGAACTATACACGCCCACGATGTCCAGCCTTGGAATTGCAATCCTCGGTGCAGGAATTTTTGCCAAAGAAGGTTCGTCCTCTAGCAACTCCGTTTTGATCTGACTTGAGACATCTATTTTATCTTGGAACAGCACATTTGCCAGCGCTTGTGGCTCTTGGTGCTTTAGCGCCTCCTCTGAGAGCAGTATACTCCCGATCGGAGAAATCTGCGCAGGATCTCGCGGCTGCTGCAGCTGAAGCACTAGGTCTGACTGCACCGCCCGCTGTGTATCATGACTCGGGTCCGGCTTCACAATCTGACCTCGATGCTCTCCTGGCGCGATCGGACATCAGTGCAGTTATTGTTGTGTTACCCATTACACTCCAGCCGTCTATCATTCTCAAGGCTTTTGCTGCTGGCAAACATGTTCTTTCGGAGAAGCCTGTCGCTCCAGGTGTCAAGCAGGGTCTGGAACTGATTAAGAAGTATAACGACATTTACAAGCCCAAGGGACTAATTTGGCGTGTCGCAGAAAACTTTGAGGCCGAGGCTGGATTCCGTGCGGCGGGTGCTGCCATCGCAGCCGGGAAAATTGGTAAAGTCATCTTTTTCAGAACTGTCGTGTATAACCATATCGACAAAACGTCGAAATGGTATAATACCCCCTGGCGCACCGTACCGAGTGTAGGTTTTTTTGCTACAAATATTCGCAAGTCACTCATCAAACAATCGACCAAAGTATCAAGGAGGTTTCCTGGTAAGCATAGAAAAAATTATCCTTCGTTCCTCGGTCTAGTTATTAATCAATCACTCATCTTGTGTTAGCTCGACGGTGGTGTGGTATGTATCTAACGATCAGTACGTTCCGTTCCGTCTTGGTTTCTCACTTATACCCTCGTCTAGCACACCGTCGCGGCCCTCCGTACAATGCTACCATCCCGCCTTACGCACCTCACTGGCTTTGCATCCCTAAACAAAGACTACCTCGCACCGCACGACACTATTAACGTTGTCGTCCGCTCTGGCGCACATTTCCATGGAACGGCTGAACTCACCTGGGCCGCGCCGCCAACAAAATCCCGCCCCGTTGCCGACGCATTCTTGATCACCGGTACTGAAGGGTGGCTGTCTGTAAATATGGCTGGAGGTGTACACAAGGTGACGATCAAGTCGGTGGACGGGAAGACTGGAGAAGAGGTCGAGGAGACCAGCGAGTACGAAATGCAGGGCGTGAGGCTGGAGATTGAGGCTTTCCTTGGTGCGATTGAGAAGAAGGCGGATGCATTGGCAATTGGAGATCCTTTGGAGGCGCTTCGTGATGTTGCTTTCATTCAAGCTTCTCTCAACAGTAACGGCAAACTAGTTGACCTTGTTGGTCTCGTTCCGGAGTCATTGTAAAGATCCCCTTGCTACGACAAGATATGTATGCTTGAAATTGCGACTCGATCCTAGCCGATAATAATTAGACGATGTTTGTAAGTGGTTTCTCAGTAAAACTATGTCACAAATGGTAAATAAAATCACTGTCCAAGTCTAGCAGCCTTACAGTTCAGGCTTCAATATCTCACGACTCCATAGGTACATCACCATCTCCATGTCCCTCTGCTACGGTACCAATCTCCTCAAACACCAGTGATCCCTGTTGCTCCTTCAGCCATTGCACACTGCGCTTCTCATCCATGAAGTACGTATACGCCCGGCGCAGGTCTTCCACGTCCACATGCTCCGCTTTCCGCTTTCTCGCAATGACTTGAGCACAAGATATGAGGTTAAGAGAGTATCGTAACGTCGTCTGCACTGCCATCGTCGTGAGCACTGTCGCGGCGTCTTCTGTCAACGTTACATCCTCTTCTTGAGATCTATTGGGAGAAGAAAGGATTATTGATTGCTGTGAAAGGAAAAATTCCGGGAATAGACACGAACCTAATTTGAATAATCTGCTGAATGTCTTCTTCGCTGTAGGGTTTAGTGCTGACAATGAGAACGCGGTCAAGAAGGTCGACAGGGAGGCCGTGGGGACTGCGGAACTTTGTTCCACGTATACGAGCCATGCCACGGTTGGACGCCATGATAACCAGAGGAGAGAACTCGTTCTCGAGCGCGCGATTCAAGAAGGAAAAGCACTCGATGTCGAGCATGTGTACCTCATCGATGAAGAGAACCTGCACCGACCATAAATAAACGAGGTGGAACGCTGGGAGCACAAAGAAAGACATACACCAGGGATAATCTCAGCCTTGCCCTCTTCTCGCCACTCTGCAACTTTGGTATTGATTTGGCTCCGTAGTTCAGGTTTAATCTCGCCCGTATCTCCCGCGAATAGAGCGAGGAAGCCCTGTGTACGGCTGTTGATGACGTCGATTTCGTGTAAGGACACCGTATGTACGACTTCTTTGCGTTTTTGGATTTCGCCTTCGGGGCATTGCACGAACTTGGTCTGTAGCACGTCATGCTCAGTTTCACGCTCATTTCAGCGACATGAGAAAAGAGGAGACGGACATCTGCACCCATAGCGTCGTAGTCTCGGGACCTCGCGAATGAGCGTCCGAGTTTTGTGACTTTGCCTGAGGTTTTGTCGATGGCAATTACATCGCCTGCCAGCACCTTTTCCTTTGAAAGAGCGTCGATCATTTTCGTTCCCAGGTCATATATCGTCTCCATGTCAGTGGTTTTGATAGTCAACTTCCCAGTTTTTGTAGCCTGCGCTCACAGATGAGATATAAATGAAACGGACATGACCAGCGACGCACCCCAGTCAGACTTCGGTCTATTTGTATCTCAACAACCTCACCTTCGATGAGCTCAGTCTCCTCTCTAATCCTCACACCAATACTTCTCCGGAAAGCTTGAGTGAGAGCTTCGGTCTTTGACATCGAAAGCGAGAAAACTTCGCTTGCAGCAATCATAGTAAATGGAACGTCAGAGCCGAGTGTTTGTGCCATGCCTGCCATAGGATAAGATATGGGTATGAGTCTCTCAAGCACATATACACACCTAGTGCAATGGCTGTCTTCCCTGTCGACGGTGGCCCAGCAAAAAGCATGGCACGACCAGCTATCCGTCCTTCTTGTACCATTTTGAGGATCATCCCTGCAGCTTTTCGCGCCTGCGCCTGTCCAACCATTCCTTGTGAGTTCCCTCGTGGTTCAAGCCGGTCGTCGAGACCCAGGCCGCGGATATGTGAGTGAGCACCTACAATTGAAGCCCTTAGTATATTGTTTGATGTTCCTCATTGTCCGGCGCACCTATCCGCTCCATTTTGGTAATATCGCGCAGCTCAGATGTGCCCGTAGTTATCTGCATGGCCTTGAAGGAATTTAGGAACGCCTAGAACAGGATAGGTTAAGAACTCAAGGCTTACCATGGTGGAGAAGAACGCGGCTTGTTTTCGGGCCAAACAAGGAAAAACTGGTCACGACAATCCACCTTTCACGAACTCTGAGATCCTGGGTGGTGGCTAATGGACAGAGATCAATCGATAGGAAATGTTGGAGAACAACATAGTGATGACCAAGTAAAAACCTGTGCTGCTGCACTGACATGCTCAGTAGGACGAAAGGCACCAACTCAGGGAAAATTGTACATAATATATTGTTCAACCAGCGAGAAAGACGTAGGACAACAAATCGACAAGCTATCGAAACACATACGAAGGAAGCACTGGACGTCTCTCCTCACCATTCACCGATGGGCGAGGATTGGGGTTGAGGCCCGGGAAAGAATCCCACTGAGCATGTTTGCCCTCAGTCAGATACCACATGGGAGGATCCTGAGTACCAAGGACCTCTTGAAGCTTCTGTATCACCTCATCGGGCGGGCGATAAGAGTAGTAATTATCACGTAGCCTCGCCACTCGTGAATAACGATCTCCTGGAATACCATGCACCGGCAAAACCTTGATCGACCACCCAACTTCAAGAGACAACTTCCGTTCCAAGTCAAAAATTACAGGAACAAAATAGTTCTCTGAGACCGGTGGCTCCTCAAGTGACTGCAAGTCTCCTTCAGAGAGTTTGCTTCTGTCGAGCCTGGGCAAAAGATCGTTCAACCAATGGTCGATTATCCGGCTCGTTGGTACAGGAAACCCGTGATACAATACAGGTGGCCAGCGATGGTTGGGTGCGCAATGAGGCCAAAGGTATGCAGGCAAAAGTTCCAAGGGTTCGTATTGCTGAAGCACTGCCAAGGGCTAAAGATTTCGTTGAAAAATTGATAGATAGAATAAATCGAAAGTGCTACCCACCTTCTTGACATAAACATGCCGAGGCCGGATAATTGCTGGATTCTTCTGTGGAATTGTAGGCTTTGCTTCTTCCGTCTGAGAGTCGGCTGACATCTGTCAAGGAACGTAGGTCTTATTATTAAGTTTGTATCAAGCAACTTTTATAATGTAGCGGCAACCGTGACTAGTGCACCCACAATGGACCGGTCACAGCTGACCTCCTCCAAATATATATTCCCAATATCCTGTAACTTCCCATACCCCATCAGTTTAAGAGTTACCAGGTTGGTTTGTAGCAAATTTGACCCCATAACAGGCTCAGTAAGACAAAGGCACCAACAAGGGAAAGTGTACATAATGTTCAAGCCTATATGCTTAGAACCAGTGAGAAAGACATAGGACAACAAAGTGACCAGCTATCAGAACATATACATAAAAGGAATCTCTGTGCGACTCTCCTCCCTCTTCTTCTCTTTCGACACCGGTGGGCGAGGATTAGGGTTGAGCCCCGGCAAAGAATCCCACTGAGCATGGTCACCCTCAGCCAGATACCACATTGGAGGATTTTGAGTACCCAGGATCTCTTGAAGCTTTTGGATCACATCATCGGGCGGGCGACAAGAGTAGTAATTATCACGTAGCCTCGCCACTCGTGAATAACGATCTCCTGGAATACCATGCACCGGCAAAACCCTGATCTCCCACCCGACTTCGAGAGACAACTTGTGTTCCAAGTCAAAAATTACAGGAATAAAATAGTTTTCTGAGACCGGCGGCTCCTCGAGTGACTGCAAGTCTGCTTCAGAGAGTGTGTTTCTGTCGAGCTGGGGCAAAAATTCTTCAAACCAATGGTCGATTATCCAACTCGTTGGCACAGGAAAACCGTGATACAATACAGGTGGCCAGCGATGGTTGGGTGCGCGCTGAGGCCGAAGGTAGGCGGGCAAAGATTCCAAGGGTTCATATTGTTGAAGCACTGCCAAAGGCTACATTTCGTGGAGAAATTGCTATGTCGATAGATAGATAAAATCGATATTGCTCACTTTCTGGACATGAACATAACGAGGCTGAATAATGGCTGGATTCTTTTGTGGATCTATAGGCTTGACTTCTTCATTCTGAGAATCGGCTGAGTTTGACATCTGACAAGTATCGTGTATTTCCGAGTCTGAGGTTGTAAGTATAGGGGAACAACTTTAATACTTATATACATAGTGTCTGTACAGTGCATGTGGTCACCTCTCCAACAAGTCGAGTTTGGTACCAAGGAATTTTTTTTGATTTTTTTCCGATTTTCTTATGTAGGAAGGAAACCATCCAAAAAATGACGATTCCTGCAATATCAAAGTTTTTCCCACGGTGTTTCACTTTTTTGAAGGGTTGTGAACAAATTTGTGTGTACCTGACAATGGATAAACACGAATCAGCTGCAGAA